>JABSMT010004539.1:0-20503 GCA_018902335.1 Eumacrocentrus americanus | reverse complement strand
GTTTAACATTCAACATATTTTTTTTTCATTACGCTATTTAGTTAGACTATAAATTAGCGATAAAAAATCACATCGAACAGGACAGCGCGATTTTTTTTTTTAGTAAAGGGCCAGGACTCTCGCTAGTACACATTTGTATTTTTTTGTTGTTTTTTTTTTTAGTAAATATACTATTATATATGCGATTGCATAAACTCTGTATGAATACTTCAAAAGCTCAGCTTTCGATTCGGTTATATACTCTCACTTCTATAATTCACACGACTATTATATATAATATATCTGCCTCGTGCGATTGACAATAATAAAACGTATACAAAAAGAAAATTAAATCTCTCTCCACACGTGATCATATCCGAATGCTCTGTTCAACGAGCATTTAATGTGTCGCAAGAGAAGAAATCGCACGAGTCGAATAACATCAGGCAAGAGATTAATTAATATATAAAAAGCAAAATTCAAAACCACCTACAGACAAATATATAATGGATATATAAAAACGAGAAAATAAAAGGAAGATAGACTTGTACACGTTTGTATCGTTTTTAACGAATCAGGAACGCGACTGAAATATATTGCCAATGACAAAAAATAAAGAACAACCATATGTGACTATTGTAAAGTCTATTGTACTATACGATGAATCATGATAAACCCAATATTGGGGCCACGTGCTCGACGTTCAAGCGCATCTCAACGACGAATCTATTGAGTATAGAGAAATAATTTAAAAAATCAATCAGTACTGTATGATGCCTTTGCGCGGTTATTCAGGTCCATTTATCTCGGCGACTCGATGTGTGTAGGACGGCAATAAGTCAATGCAAATGCTCTTGTTGGGATTGCTGAAGATGATGTCGATTCGTCATTGAGATAACAAGCACCAGCACGTTGGATTATTTCCATTTTGGACAGAATTAATGTAAACTTAATAGCTTTGAATTACTAAACTTATTATTATTTTTTTAATGTCATTCAACGACTAATTCGAGAGCTTTCCCGACGTTTTCGCACACTCTCTTTTTCCAATAGCACGTATTAAGCTAGTCTATAAGAAAGGAGATTCCTACCTAAATTACAATCTTACACGAGATAATATAATAATATGATCATTCTTACTGTTATCATCATCATTATCATCATCAGTAAAATCCATTTTTTTTGTTTTCAAAAAATTACACATTAATTCTTGGTTGCTAAATGTAGGCCGGACTAACCGTTTCTCTTCGATTTTCACGATCGTCGGATATAATACATTATACATGCCGACACGCTGCTGATTTTCGCGACTTATCTTGTTATTATTTTTATTTTTCATTTATTCAATTTTATGTTGAATCGTTCCTTGAACGGGACGTTTAAGCGTCGTTTCATCGACGCGCACATTATTATTATTTATTTATCTTTATTGAAAGCGCTTATTATTCAGATCACTACATTGTCAAAGGAGATCAAGAACGGAGGAATCGTTCAATCGTCGAGAATGAGAGAGATTGACACTTATAACAAGACCGACAGGAGCTTTAAGACGACGACCTATATCTCGAGAAACGTATATAGATGCGGATGGATAAAGGGATGCCTAATTTGTAAGATGAATCTCAATGGGAAATTTAAAGCGATCGTTATCAATTTACTTTCCACGTTGTGAGACTTATCACGTGGACTTTTTTCTTCGAGTTAATATCTAAATTGATTACTAGTAAAACAAAATCGTGCATGTCATTAATTAATTCATCAATCTTATAGCGATAGTACGACAACGATATCACGACAACAAATTTTTGCGCGTCCCCCGTTTCGTCATTTGGAAATTTAGTTGGGGCATTACTCTATACGAGAGAGAGATATCTGAAAGGAAGAAGACTCTTGAAAAGATTTTGTTTAGTCGGCTCTATAATAATTAATATTATTCTCATATAACATTCACGACAACTATCGCTAATAAATAATCGGTATCGTCGTTCTCTCGTCATATCCTTTTTCCGCCAGAAAATCAAACCGATCGCGAGTCCTCAATTAATTGCAACTTTTTTAATATTCTTATGCTGATATATATTTATATATAATTATAGATTGGAATAATTTTCCTCTTTCTTTCTCACTGTCAACGATTGCGCGTCGTGATCAACACGAGTAATGTTGCGCCGATCAAGATTTTCAATCTTCGACGTTAATCCTAAAAGTACTACAAGTATCAGTAATTTAATTATTTTATCGAAGTATAATGCTCACGACAATTAAGTACACGGATCACTTGCATTGTGACAAAAGTAAACGTTCATACGTCACCTTATGTAATACGAAATTCATAAATTTATTCGGCGGGAAACGCATAAAGAAATATTCATTCAAAAGGACGTTGTGCCCGACTGAAGCTATTATCGACTTATCATTTAGGGACGATTTTGAGTATAGATCAGTGTCAGAGATTAAGTTGACAATCTCAAGAGTCATTGAGAGACATACACGTCATTAGAGATAACACGTAATGATAGTTGGCCAATACGATTTTACAACTCACGATAATTAAAATACCTCCGGGAAAAATTCTCTGGTAGGTAAATAAAACATCAGGTAGATGTTTGTGTTTTCAAACCTCAGTGGAGTCGTGCGTTTCAATTGCTAAAATCAATCGAACGAACGCCCACCACCTGCAATCTCTGCCACTACGTTAGGCATATGCTAAAATAACTTTTATATATATGTATATATATGTGTGTGTACATAGATACTCTCTTTCAACGAGACCACCAGTGGCCTGTGGTGTATCTCTAATCGTTTGATCTCTCATTAAGTGCAATTCGTGTACCGACAAAACGTGCCACAAAAAAAAGAAACCACGAAAAGTATTAAATTCAACCACTCGCAAATTCGCTGCTTATATGGCTCTAAAGTTCCTCTGTCATTTTACAATATTTTTAACTGATAACTTGTAGCAGCATTTGACTCTTGTGCAAAGTTTCATCATAGTCCAACTCGTCCAAGTTGTCGAACGACATGTACGAAGTTTCCTCACGATCACGCTATACTCGCTCCAGTCGAGCTGTATTGATCATAAACTACTTAGTAAAATTGACTGGTCTTGAAATGAATACTCAAAGACTCAAATAGTGAGCTTCAATGATTTTTCTTGAGTTTGTTCCATCCATGAAAAACAAAATTCTACATAAGCTTTCCCCTCACGTGCTACCGAAAAATTAGACAAAATGCTCGAGCCTGGACATTGTTCATTTGCTGCTTCGCGACCCTAAGTCTATCAATATTAATTACTTTAAAAATATAAAGAAGAAATATATTTGGAACGATACCTCGACTTGTCTCCCTTCAGTAACTGGCTTACGATACGAAACCTGTCGTTTACGATTGATTGATTTCAAACAATTACTGATGGAGTCCGAAACGCTTTCGTGCAGCTTTGAAAAATTCCGAAGCAATCTGCGGCAGCTTAGTTGGCTTGTGATGCCGTTCCTTCGAACGCCAACAGTCGACATTGACGTTCGATTCTCTTGCTTTAACGCACTCTCATTAGGAGGTGCCCAGCCTGGCAATAGTAAAATCCTTATTGACAAATGAGAATCCCTTGAATTCGTCCTGATTTACAGACTGTAGTACAGAGTGATGAACAGGGGTGAGGACTGGCTCTTCTTTTGTAAATTCAGCATCAAAATTCATAGCATCTTTCTCGTTATTCTGCAAGGTAGCAAAACAAACTAAGTTATTATAACTATTCAATTAAATCCAAAGCAACGAAATTTAAAATAGTAGTGAACTTACAATTTTCGGTGTAAAAGGTGGCTTGAGTTTACGAGCCTCGAGTAATTTCCAATCCATAAATTGGAAGAATGGATGTGATTTGATGGCATATTCACCACCATTGGTAACGACACAACCCAAACGTCTTGCGGGATTTTTCGTCATGAAGCCCTTTAGTATGGACACCGCTGTCTTGCTAAGCCACACTGGATAAAGAACGTCGTCGTGTAGAATCGACTCGAAAAGATCGTCTTCATTGTCAGCCTCAAAGGGCGGTTGTCCAGCCATCATCTCGTACATCAAGACACCTAGTGCCCACCAATCAACACTCGCACCATACTCCAACTCTTGAAGTATTTCTGGTGCAATGTAGTCTGGTGTGCCACAGAACGTTGTCGTCGTTTGGCCATCGACTATGCCTTCTTTACACATGCCAAAGTCAGCAAGCTTGCAGTGGCCTTCGCGATCAAGCAAAATGTTGTCAAGTTTGAGGTCACGATAGATGACACCGTGCTGATGGAGAAATTGGAGTGCTAACGTGACCTCAGCCGCGTAAAAACGTGCTCGAGTCTCGTCGAATTTACGTGCCTTCTGAATTTGAAACATAAGATCACCTAGAAAAAATATATTATTAATTTATCATGATTTAACTGAGGTCTTTTCACTTAGAAAAGCATCTTGTTTTAAAAGGAAATATTTCGAAACTTGGTTTATAAAAATTGTTTCTATTATTTGCTTCTTTATCGAGTAATTACCTCCATTGACATATTCCATTACGAAGAATAGACGTTCTGGAGTCTGGAAGCAACTGTGAAGTGCAGTTAAGAATGGATGCCTAGCAGCTAGAGCGAGTATTCGTTTTTCAGTCATAGTGCAATCGACATCGTCGTCCTGAATTATCACGTCTTTCTTCAAAACCTTTACTGCATAGACTTCTTCAGGATTTCCCTTTCGTTCAGCAAGCATAACTTTTCCAAAACTGCCTTTACCAAGGACTTTGATGAAGTTAAAGTCCTCGAGTGTTACTTTTTGCATTTCACTTTCTTCGTCGTGTGGCGTTGCATCAGACCCTGCCAAAGGATTGCTGGACTGCTCGCCGGATTCAGTGTTCTGTGCGGGAGGTGGTTGTTTGCCAGATACTGGTGGACTTTGGGACGATCCACTGGCAGAACCACTCGGAGTCTTGTAATTTATTCGTGGCGTTTTTGATTGCTGATCCGACGAAATATTCAACATGCTTAGTATCTCTGCCATTGCCTTGGTATCGATACCACAGTTGTTCGCCACATTTTTTTGACATCGTTTGTGTACATTGAGGTCACAAACTGTGAATAGAGAAAAAAGGAAGAAAAAATAATGTTAAAGCACATTTATCGTGGAATTTGATTTTTTTAAGTTGAAAATTTATTATTTACCTTGGCACTGAAGACCTTGTCTTATCAAGCCGTAGAGGAGGGATCCACAGTGGTCACAGAATGTAAAACGTTTGAAGGTATGCACTTCGAAGCGATGTGGTACATTCACACTGAAGCGTTGTCCTTGAGTCCCTTCGTTAGACTGCAACACAGTTTCCGTTTCCTGAACGTCCGGATAGTCCGGATAAGAAAAAAAAAAGAAACAAACAACGCGCATAAAACAAAAGCAGGAAAATAAAATGCTCAAGCGTTTTAAAACTAAAATCATAGGTATTTGCTTGTAAAAATAACAACATATAAAAACATACACATCTATTGTCTTCCATGTAAATAATATACACACCTCGTCTTTCATACCAGGACATTTTGTCACCACCAATTTGTGACATCTTTTGTGAACGACGCAGGCACACACTGTAACAGAAGGATTACAGATTTATTCGATGATCGTTTTTTATCGTATTTGAACATAGTGACAAAGTAATTCCACAACCAAAGCCATAACATGTCTTATTGAACGCATCAACTTGACCACGAAAATAATAAAAAGCCAATAAAAGATCGTCTTAAAGGTTCTCGTGCTATAATCCTTAATTCGCAACGAAAAAGCCACGAGCCTTCTCTGTCAATTATAAAAATCCAAAACCTGCTATAACAACTTTCCTTGAATAAATTCGTTTATAAAAACAATTAAATGACGTTACACATAAGATTAGTAGTTAAAACGAAAAACACCTTGCTTGATCAATCGTGTGTCATATAAGATAATTAATGCTATCCCGAGAAACAATAAAGCCCAAAATTCCAACAAAAGAAGAGTGCCTTTTAAGCGAAAGCTATAAAACAAATTCGGTTAATAACATGACTTGTGTCTTTCTCACCTTGACACTGATAGCCTTGTTTTCCGACGCCCCTGAAATACAACAGACAAAGCACATCACATTATCTCCGTGATAAACCGATAGGAAACACAACGAATTGCCACTTCTCAATTAAAATCACATTATCGTTCGAATAAGAACCTTGTCATATATTTTTTTTTTTCCAAAAAAGTAAATTCCAGGTGTTCGTGTAAGATTGTGAATTAACTGACGAATTCTTTTCGTTCTCTTGGATGTCTCGGAAGCACTGAATCGAGAACTTGATGAGGGAAGATTCTCGGACAAATTTTATAGACTCATTAAGCGTGAACATGTTGTCTCTGTTGAACTTTTGACAGTACCCAAAGCAAGCGGGCAATTCCACAGGTCGACTTTTATACACAAACAAAGACCCACATGCAATCCGTTGGAACGTTAAAAAAAACACACTGGAAATTATTTCAGAGAAATTAAAACATTTTTAGCGTCCTTTTAGACCCAGATTGATTTAAAGATACTGGAGAATTAATCGAAGATTATATATATTCAGTAGCATGCGTGAGCCCCTGTGAAAATTGCTTTCTATTGTTTTAAGCTGGTGCAAATTGTCCCATTTGTTTTATGTGCGATGACCTTGGATAAATAGTCCCATATTATAATTCTGGATGATATATATCAGTACATACCAGATGAATTCACGGCAGTGAGAACAAAAGGTCGGTTGTCTCAAGAAAGTAGCCATGAATTTGTGTCCATTGACTTGATGCACCCTGCGGCGCATTGCTCCTCTTCGTCGATTGAATCCTTGACGTTCTGTGAATCTACGTGGCTCCATGCTGCCAGTGACAACGCCGCCACTAACGCTTCCACCTCCTGATCCAATTCCTTCGCCTTCGCCATCTGTGCTGCATCCTGGTTGTTGGTCTAAAATAGTAAATGATGATAGGAAAATATATCCACATTATAAAAATACAGAAAATCAACGCTTTGAACTTACCTTGATTGCTCCATTTCAGATCAATCCTCACACGCAGTCTTCCATGAGGCTCCAGGTCAACCTAAAATCATCATGATCATTATTATAAAACTTCTGGCTAAATTAACTGTATAGAGAACATTGATGAATAGTTTTTCGCTGTATTGGATATCGAGGAAAGGCAGGAATAAGCTTACCAATTTCTTTTCATACAAATCCGCAGCTTTCATAATCATTTCATGATGAATGCCAGCGAGTCTTTGATAGCATTTAACAAAACTATAATGCCTGTGACAATGCAGCATTGTTGTCA
This sequence comes from Eumacrocentrus americanus, assembly GCA_018902335.1. Classification (NCBI taxonomy): domain Eukaryota; kingdom Metazoa; phylum Arthropoda; class Insecta; order Hymenoptera; family Braconidae; genus Eumacrocentrus; species Eumacrocentrus americanus. Next base: position 13,183 of record JABSMT010004539.1, on the reverse strand, counting down.
AACTGGTATTCTTTCATTAACACAAAAAAAAAACAAAGCTCAATGGATTGTCATTTGAATGGATTATACGCTGGCGAGAATGAATTAAAAACTTTTTATCAACGTGCTAACATTGTTACACATCTCAGTTAGATTGACTACGATATGATGTGCATCTTTGATGTTATCAAGACTGTCTTATCTCTAATGACCATGTGCCGAGCTCTTATCAAGTAGTACACCTTCAGACTAGTCAATTATGTCACATGTTTTATTCCGGAGCATGACTAACACGTTTGACAACAGAGACTCCCAGGAAGTAAGTCAAGGTAGGAAGTAGGAAGCATTGTATACAATGACTGTGTATTAATTCAATCTTAAATAAATAAAAATAAAAAGTGCCTTAACCCACCCAGAAATCAGCAGTTTCATCCTCACGACGAACGAGCTCCTCGAAGGGAATCCTACAATTGGCAACAAAGTCATCTGGCGGTAGAGCAGCATCATGGAAGACAGTGAGCCCGAGCATGACTGCAGCTTGTACTTCATGAGTGAAACACTCATTCCAAACAGGATCGAAGGTTTTTGGCTTGATTGAAGTGCGATTGAGACGATTCTGATCAACGTCAAGAAGCACATAGGGGTCTATGATGGGCGGCACGTCATGCCAGAATTTTCGATGTTTGTCCGTAGCACGAAGACCCGTGGCCTCGCATATTTTGACTTTAACCGTGCCGGTGAACATTGTTGGAGATTTTATCTAAAGACAGAAATAGCTCTCAATAACGACGAAACATTCACACACACACAGTCAGAAAATGAAAGAAATAAAGCGAAAAACGATAAATTTTATATAAACGTGCAAGAAATACACGGTATGACACACAGTCATCCGGTTGTCAGTGAGCGACAACGTGCTAGTGCAGGAATTTCCTCTTACGTCAGCTCGTCTGTTAGGTATTACTGATGGTGCGACTCGGCTCGGGAGAAGGGCCGTGTCAAGGATAATGACGAGATCACGAGGAAAACAGAGACAAGAAGACGAGAGAGATGGTCGCTTGTTGTTTCTCGTGTCCTTTAGCAGCAGACTCGACCTATAGCTCGACCAAGACAACCCTCTATATTAATGCGAAATTCACGTCCAAGATCCGTCCCTTCTGCACCCCGTCAACGCCACCGTCGAGCCGTTATAAACACTCTCGTGGCCTTGCGTTCGCACATAACAGAAAAGGAAACGGAAGCAGGGCCTTGGCCGAGGCTACGCCGTCGTCGTCGCGCCGCGCACCCAACAACGTTAGGGTGGACGACGAGAGGATTATTAACGTACACGAGCTGAATATTACCCTCGACCCTCGCGATTACTTGACGATGAAGACTCGTCGCGATCGCCCGACGGCTGCCAGCCATTAAAGTTGCCCGCCGTGGATGATATCCCTGTGATCTATCACCGATCGCGGTTCTATTGGCGACTCGCACCCGTAAGTGCCCCTTTAACTCTCTGTATCGCTCGATTGGTCCGCCGCCGTGCTCCTCTCTCTCTCTCTCGCTCTCTCCCTTTCTCTTTCTCCGATATATAGCACACACGGACGACTGGCTAGATATCGAGTTCGGAAGCCCATTCGGTCAACATCGACTCTCTTCGTGTCGTCGTCCAGCTCGAAAATGATCGAAAACTCGCAATATCTCGAAATAACCGTGGCCCACTAATCTCATTGGTTAGTGCTTATCACGTGACAGCGCGGTTAAATTTGAATTTTGTAGTGAAACGGTAAAAGATAAGTCGAGATGGCTACATTAAAATGTTTTACAAAATTGCGTATATCTAGAGAACTATGGGAGATACGATAAAAATGCAAAGGGCCTTTTTTGTAGAGAATTTAATTGCCTACAAGAAAGGTCCTATACGATTTTATCGTATCTCCCAAGGTTCTTGAGATATTCATAAAAATAAAAATGATTTAGAAACATAACCTACAACGTGCGATATATATATATTTTTTAGGCCTGCAATCGACTTCACGATGATCAGAGGTTGCGCCGCTGTGTTGCTTGCTAGTGACATCTAGAGGCGGATTTTTGGCCGCAGAGCGTCAGGTGATGATTACTTTTTTATACGATGGGATTGTTGATTGGGAATATGGCGAAGCTGCGGCATGCCGTGTGGGAACTCTCGTCGAATTTCTCCTCCAATCGATACTTCTCGCGATTGTTGTCGTGAGTTTGTATTCACAGATTGTTTATCATGAAAAATGGATGGATTTTATTGGATGTTTGTCGTTGGATTATAATAATTATCTGCGTCGTATTTTGAATAGTTTGGATATAGATAGAGATATTTTATTGATTGTTAATGTTTATTTATTTTTTGCAGATCGCCTTGGTGTCATTTGTCGAGTCGACAGCTGGCTGTGAATGCTGTTCCAAATTTCTCTGAAGACGCTCTGATTATTAGTGATAGCTGTGCTAGACGCTTGAAAGAAATATCTGAGAATGGAGCTTGCTTGAGGGTGACAGTCGAAGGTGGAGGATGTTCGGGGTTTCAGTATAAATTTGATTTGGATTCGACTATCAATGATGATGATAAGTAAGAGAAGAATCTTCTGTCTGTATTTATTTATTTATTGTTGTATTTAGTGTGATTGTACAAGATTAATTGGATTATTTTCTTGATAGGGTATTCCAGAAAGATGGAGCAAAGGTCGTGATTGATTCAACATCTCTGGAGTATGTAAAAGGAGCGACAATCGACTTTCATGCTGAATTAATTAGATCGGCTTTTAGAATAATAAATAATCCACTGGCAGAGCAGGGTTGCAGCTGTGGTGCCAGTTTTGCCATCAAAGTGGACTGATGTTATGGATAATAGACAATTGTAAATGTAAATTGATAGTTATGTATTATGTTTTTTTTCTATGTTTCATTGAGCTTGAGGCGTCGAGTCTCTTCGCTTGATCACTGTAAATATTTTATTAGCTGTTAATTAAAACACAATTAATGTGAGAATTAATTTATTTCGATAAATTATTTAACATTGAGGAGGAGCACGTATCTTATCTGTAGATACGAAGACATATTTTTACGATTGAAAGTATTTTTGTCACATGGTTCCAATATGTACATATATTATGTAAAAGTATTGAGGTTTCACTTCTATGGAATGTCGTTTGTCGATGAACATGACGTTTAAAATCACTTTTGCTTTCCTTTCTTTCCATTCTGAAAAATATTGATATAACAAATAGTATCCTGTATGTATAATAATGTAATAATAATGATGCATTATAACGCCCTTACTTTGTTACCAAGCTCGTATTTCAGCTGCTGTATTTCTTCAGTTTGATGAATGAGTTTTTCATTCATATTCGCAAGATGCTCAGTCATTGTGCTGAGCTGTGCTTTATAATTTCCTTCTTGAACGTCTTTATCCTCTTGTGAACTTGTCCACTTGGACAAAGCTTCGTGTAAGGCTGCTTCGCATTTCTCTCGTTTCTCTTCACTTGTATCCAAGTGAACGCTCATTACTTCATTCTAAAAAAGAAGATAAGTGAAATTATAGGAGACAAATCACGAGGGATTATCGAATGGGAATTGAGATTATACTTACATTGGCAGCTATGGTAAGATTTTTAGCATGATAAATATGTTTCTCTGTTACTAATTTATCTATTTCACGCAAGAAATAATCCTTGATTCTTGCTTCACGAGCCTCGATTTCCTCTGGTATTGCAAATGGAGCTTTTAAACTTCCAATCTAAACATTTAAAAATGCATTTATGGTTAGAAAGGTATTGGAATACATGATTGATATGATATAAAGCAAAAAAACAAACCATATTAGTTATTTCCACAGGCTCTAGAGCATTTGTTCCCGTTTGTTGCGTTATTAAACTTTCTTTCTGCTGTAATTCATCATACTTGATTTTTAAAATATGATAGTCACTCTTATACTGACTTAATTCCTTTTCTAAATCACAGAGTTTTGTGAATTCAAATTCATTATTGGTCTCATCTTGAAGTTCAGGCGTTTTTTGGAATCTCACGTCTCCCGTTGACTTAGAGGAACGACGAGAAATAGAAGGAGATGAAAATGGTGAATGATCAGCTTGACGATGGTTTGTAATTGTTGCTTTTAGGTCATAATCATATCCACACTTTCCTTCTATGCTCGACCAAGACGCAGTTTCATCGTGCTTCTGACGTTCAGCAAGCTTTCTCTGTAATTCATTTTTTTCTCTTTCCAATCTGTCGATTTTCTCTTGATTCTTACTATCTAATTCTATTCTAGATTTCTCAGACAAATCTAGTTTACATTCCAGGTGATTTATTCGATCATTGAGTTCCTCAATCTCATTTTCCTTGTCAGAAATTTGAGACAGAAGTTGAGCATTTTCCACGATCTTCTTCTGAAATTCTTCTACATAAACATGATTAGGAGGTGGAGGTGGTTGGTCCTTATTCTCAGACGATTTACTTCTTCCTCTCTTTGACTTATTCTGCAAATGATCAAGCTCCTCTTGCAGTACAGTTACTCTCTTCGTTAATTGTTGATTACGAAATATTAGACTATCCAATTCTTGTTCTGCACGTCGAAGAGATACATCTTTATCCTTGAGTTGCTCCTTCAGCTCTCCATTTCGTGTCTGTTCATCAATCACAGCCTTTTTCAGGACACTGGCTTGGGCGCGTATCTGTGAAGTATTAATTAAACATTCATTATTTATAATCAAACTTCTTCACACAATCAAATGTATTTACTCACTTTAGAATATTCCGCAGCAATCTTTTGATACTTCGTGTGCAGTTGTCCATTAACTCCATCCATGATACCTTATTCTAACGAATAGAATGACATTAAAAAAAAAAGATAAATTATTGCACACAGTCCCAATTTAGCTTGGCATGGCACTTCCTGCTGTGTGAAGAATGCATGACAATGATAACACTTCCACGAATGATTTTCGTCGAAAGCAATTTGCTAATCTGTTGATGTAGCTGTATATGATGTGGAATGAAAATAAATGAATTGATCACACGCTCATATTTGCAAGAGGACTCATTAAAAACGCCCCCGCATGAGTACTCGTTTCATTATACAGTAAATATTGATGATACCGGGTGACTGCTTACAAATATGTGTCGAGATGGAGCAAAAATCTCCGTGCTTTCACTCTGATGATCAGAGCTATACTCTTTGTTCGTTATAATTATCGTATTATTGTCATCAGACAAATTCTTTCTATGCTCATGATTATTGATGATATTACAGTTTGAAATAGATGTTGAGAATGAAATAAAATGACAAATTAACAGTTAAATCGTTGAGTACTTTAGGTAGAGATTATATTTACGTTACTGCCACCCTCTCCGATCATGAGAATTCGCAGAGGAGGGCGCCATGAAGGCTTTTGTTGGTAAAATACCGTACATTGTCCGACGAGAGAGGGTCATAAGCAGACTTCTTCATCAGTCGATGATAATTAAAGACCCCAGCGTCATCTACAACGCCATATGATGCAGAGGGGACATTTAAATATAGCTAAACAGAGAGGAGAACGTGCCGCCTAATATTATGGCCGGTAATTATAAGAATTTCCTGAAATTGTTGGAATCATGGCCTCTTGATAAATCAAAAGTCGGCAGGTAATTGCGACATTGCTTATTTATTGTTTCATATACGCATTATTCGTTGCCAGCCTTTGGCAAGTGATTTAATTCATTCCGAACGTGCTTGGAGAGGTTATGTTGAATAAATATTACATTTATGGGAAATGGATTTTGTATTATTTATTTATGTTCTTCTTTACAGAGATTTGGGACAACATATTCGAGATCAGATTAAGATAGCATTTTCCAAGGGTGAAATACAAACTCAAGTAGACAGACAGCAGTGTGATAAGGCTTATACCAGTCTAAAGCGTATAGCATCAAATCAGTACGCCACTCTGTATCCTCGTGTGCTGAATAGCACTGCATGTGGTCTCACTGTGGAGCAGTGTAATTTAGCACTAACTCCAGAGCTACAAGACTATTTTCACGAAGAAGATCTCAACGCTGTTCAGAAGCTGCTTAAAAAGCTGAAGAAAGATGATAGGACGAAGCCTGACGTTGAGTAGGCAATGTTTGAAACTGGGTAGAAGATGTTTTGCACAACTAGCAATAGAGGAATTATCTGCTCGACCTCATGTACCAGTAATGGCAAATGAAGTTGTTCATTATTTGAATCCATCGGCTAGAGAAACGTTTGTCGACATGACATTCGGTGCTGGAGGTCACACTGCACGAATACTTGATTTTGCGCCAGATATAAAAGTTTTTGCCCTTGATAGAGATCCTGTGGCTCATGAATATGCAAAGTCCATGGCGGAAAAGTATCCAGGACGAGTTATTCCTCTGCTGGGACGATTTTCCGAGTTGCCAGATTTGTTGAAACAGCATAAAGTCCCAGGGAATAGTATCGATGGCTTTCTCTTTGATTTTGGATGCTCATCTATGCAGTTTGATGTTGCAGAACGAGGCTTCTCGGTGTCCAAGAATGGTCCTCTAGATATGCGAATGGACGGTTTTCGATGTCCTGATGAACCAACAGCTGCAGATATCATAGAGAGAGCTTCAGAAGAAGAGTTATATCGCATTATGAAGATCTATGGTGAAGAAAAACAAGCGAAAAAGATTGCTCGTGCTCTCATTGAAGCTCGATACACGTTTAAAACATTAAAAACTACGTGGGAGTTGGCTCGTCTTGTCGAGTCTGTTCTTGATAACAACTTCAGGACTGACCAACTTGGAAGGTTTGCTCATGCTGCTACGAAAGTATTTCAAGCCTTCAGGATTTTTGTTAACAATGAGCTGAATGAAATAAACTATGGAATCCTGGTAGCTGAACGATATTTAAAGATCAATGGACGTCTCATCACAATATCTTTTCACTCGCTTGAAGACACTATTGTCAAGAGACATCTCTCTGGCAATATAGTAGATAATGTTGCTAATCGTTCACCGATGAGGTATCAGAACTATCTGAAGACTTTTAATCAAGGAGAAGTGGAGATGTTGACTGAAGCACCATGGAAAATGCTTCACAAGCATGTACTTCTACCTAGTGACGAGGAAATTGAGGAAAATCCACGATCCAGATCAGCCAAGTTTCGTGCAATTGCTCGAATAAAATAATCTAATGGAAGGAATTGTAGATATTGTGACAAAGTAACTATTAAATTGAAGAATTGATTATTTTATAAACTCATGTAACATTATACAACAGATGATAGGAAAATATAGATTAGTACGAATATCTTGCAGTGATTGTACAAAATGAATGCTGATTACCTCTAATTGAGGACAAATATAAGCATTAGAGAATATTAATGAATATGAAAAATTAAATTTTTCTGCTTAATTAAAATAGGCCTTTGATTTCATCGGTTTCGCTGTTCCAGTCCATATCATAGATTGCTGGTCGTGTAGCTAGGCCAGGCATCATCATAATCTGTAAAAGTTATTACATTAGAACTCTATATTCTGCATTTATTACAGATAATTAACTTATTAATAGAAATTTACCTCTCCAACTAATGGCACGACAAATCCTGCTCCAGTGGAGACAAATATATCGTTAATCTCCAGGGGGAATCCTCGAGGAGCACCTTTGATAGCTGGATCACTAGTCAGAGAATTCGAATTCTTGGCCATGCACAGAGGATACTTGTCGTATCCCAATTTGTTGTACCTCACAATTTTTTCTTTGACTTTATCAGCCAAAACGATTTCTCCAGCACCATACATCTTAGTGGCAATGATTTTAATCTTCTCCTCAATACTCATATCAAGATCATAAAGAAGTTTGAAGTTATTGGGCTTTTCGACAGCTTCAATCACTGCATCAGCAAGATCCAAAGCTCCTTCGCCACCCTTGGCCCAGTGGGTGCAGATAACTGCATGGGAAGCTCCATTCTTCAGAGCTGCGTCCTTAACAAGTTGCAATTCTGCTGCTGTATCAGTGGCATGAACGTTAATGGCCACGATAACAGGTACACCAAATTGATTTCCATTCTCAATATGTTTAATCAAATTCGGCAAGCCTTTTTCAACAAGATCCAGATGTTCTTCAATGTATTCCTTCTTGAGGTGCGCACCAGGAGTAACCGTTGGTCCACCACCATGCATCTTTAGGGCTCTCACAGTCGTCACCAGGACAACAGCGTTGGGAATGTGTCCAGAAGTGCGACACTTAATATCAAAGAATTTTTCCATTCCAATGTCTGAGCCAAAGCCAGCTTCAGTCACTACGATGCCATTAGATCCAACGAGTTTAAGGCCCACTTTATCAGCAATGATCGATGAGCAGCCATGGGCAATATTGGCAAACGGTCCAGTGTGAACCAGTACTGGAGTACCTTCCAAACTTTGCATCAAATTCGGTTCAATAGCATCCTTGAGAAGGATTGCCATTGCTCCAGTCATGCCCTGAAAATAATGTCCAGTTTAATTGTGATACCGAAAGGCAAAGATGCTGGTCTACCAACGATACTTACAAAATCTTCTGCTGTTAATGGTTCTCCACTCTTTGAGAATCCCACGACGATGTTACCAAGCCTCGCCTTCATGTCCTCTACATCTGTTGCCAGTGCAAGAATAGCCATGATTTCCGATCCAACAGATATACGATATGATGTTTCTCTGGATTTGCCTTTCTCGGTTGGACTCTGACCAATAGTAATTTTACGCAGGAATCGATCATTCAAATCTACAACTCTTGGCCAGGTGATTCTCTCAGGATCAATGTCGAGTCTAACGAATTTCGACTGCTCCTCTTCAGTCAAAGAATCTGGATCAGTCTTGTTGATGCCAAGTTTCTTCAGTCGTCTCACTTGAATGTCTGAGAACTTCCTTACACCCTTGATCGTAGGCACGAGTCTTTCATACAGGGCTTTATCGGTTTGCGTTGACTCATGGAAGTATCTTGCATCGATTTGAGCAGCCAGGAGATTGTGAGCTGTAGAAACAGCGTGGATGTCACCAGTTAGATGGAGATTGAATTCCTCCATGGGAATAACTTGAGCATATCCTCCTCCTGCTGCTCCTCCTTTGACCCCAAAGGTAGGACCCATACTGGGCTGTCTGAGAGTAGCAATGGAGTTTCTTCCTCGATGAGCAGTTAATGCTTGAACCAGTCCAAGGGTCGTTGTGCTTTTGCCTTCGCCAAATGGCGTTGGAGTGATGCCAGCTACAACGACAAACTTTCCATTCTGTTGGTTCTGCAGACGTTTCAGAACATTCAGGCCGACTTTGGCCTTCTTTGAACCATAAAGACTGATCTCATTCGAGGTGATGCCTATTTCGCTAGCTAGAAGAGTGATTGGCTTAGGTTCTTGGGCCCGGGAGATTTCTATGTCACTTGGAACAGGATCGTGTAACTTTAGTGGCAATGAACGAAGGCTCCACGTGTTGCTGAGCAGTTTCTCTGCTGATCGTTGGGCTGAGATGACTGTATTCTTCATCAGCATTGCTACTGTCATTGGACCAACACCACCCGGCACTGGAGTGATGTAGGAAGCAACCTTTGATGCTTCTTCATAGGCGACGTCGCCCACGAGACGCTGTCCCGACTTCTTCGTGGCATCAGGGATTGCGTTGATGCCACAATCGATCACCACAGCTCCAGGTTTTATCCATGAACCTTTCACCATTTCTGGCTGACCAATTCCCACGACAAGAATGTCTGCTTGGGACACCTGAAAGTAAGAATTCAATTATCGAAGGGAATCTTTGTCAAATCGAGGGAAATTATGTTTTGATTTACATACGAATTTGGCGATGTCTTTTGTCCTTGAATGACAAACAGTAACTGTTGCATTGTGCCATTTCAGCAATTCGGAAACCGGTGTCCCCACGATCTTACTCCTGCCCAGTATGACTGCATTAGCCCCAGAAATTGCGACTCCACTCCTTGAACAATCATTAATTCATACATTAATTCGTGTTCCTGCGTGTGAATTTTACATTGCAATTATTCGAATTTTTTCCTTACTTTTTAATAAGCTCAATACATCCATTTGGTGTACATGGAAGGAATCCAGACATATCACCAATAGCAACTCTGCCTTCATTGATGGTATTGAGTCTGCAGAAAAGACACAAAAATTCCTGATGAATTTTCACTGCATTTTACAACAATTCTAATGATTTCTCTGAGTTCATCAGTATTGCAAGTTGTTGATGAATCTCTATCTTCAGAACCAGTGTCAAAGGTCTTACATTAATGTTGATTTTGCGAGTTTATCTCCTCCAATGTCATCAGCTTGTTGCTTTCAACGATTGAATTACAAAATCGAGATGACTTTGAGATAAACTGCAGTGTAATTGTTACTTCAGCAATTGAAATAAACTTATTGGACTGGGTAAAATAGCTTCTTACCCATCCACATCCTTGTCAGGTGACACGGTGTCTGTGATCAGATGCGAGTCTATCTTATTAACACTGTCCAGAGGCATCTGGACAATGATTCCATGAGTTGCTGGATCATTATTTAATTTGTGGAGTGTTCCCAGCAACTCAATCTCCGTTGTTGTATTCGGGAGCTTGACATGAGTGGCATTGATGCCAATCTCAGAAGCCGCCTTTATCTTCATGCGAATATACACATTAGAATCTTCCCGGCCTCCAACCTGGACAATGGCTAGTCCAGGTGAGAAGTCAGGCAATTTCTTTTTTAAGGTGGCCACATCATTAACTAATGATTCGCGGATCTCCCTGAAATTGAAAGAACATTGTTAAATAATTAATTCATTCGAATTCGCTGTTCTTCTAGAGTATCAACCGTGTTTTCAACCAGGTTTCGGGCTTTCTAGAGTACCACGTGGTTGGAACCAGGTTAACTTTCGTAGAATTTACTTCTCGATCTCGATTTGAGTCGAACCGACCTCTTTTCAAGGTCAGGAAATTATTTATCAGCCAGATTATGTGTGATGTTATCAATTAATGGCTCGTAGCTCATAATTATTAAATATTTGATTTAATTATTGATTAATAGTATTATTTATATTGTGATGTATTAATTCTATAATAAAGACAATGAGGAATATTGATTACTTTGCCAAATTGGTGCCGGAAAGCACGATGCCTCGTGCGTCTGTCGCCATTCCCTTGTTAAAGAATCTGCAAATAAAATGTATTATTAGTACTATTAATTAATCAATGAGCTATTTAGTTAATGGACCAATGCAATTGATGAGCGAAAATTGGTAATTCATTGGGGCAACAATAAATATAATGGAAATGCAAAGAGTTGGTGCAATTAACAAATATAGAATGTGCGATGCGCAACAACTTGTGTGTTTACCTCGTGAATTAAGGCGATGGAATGAGCGTTGCCGGGTGTTGGGGCCTGATTCGCTTTACTTCCAGTCTCAACACCTATATGATATATATAATAATGTGTGTAAGTATACGACGAGACTGTGTGAGACAACGCGCGTATCAGCTCATTCGGTTTTTGTGCGTATTGGGTATGAAATTCTATTTTTCTTCTCTTATGATCACCGAACGGTTTTCAACGTTATTACTGATTTCCCCTTAATGTTTTAGATTAAAAAACATTTAAAGACTTATTTTCGAGCATAGAATAGAGAGTCTGGAAATTTATGTCTTTGTAATTAGTGATATTAAAAGGAGATACGTAGAAAAAATTATCGAAAATTTTTGAAATTTTTATTTTTACAAATATCTCGAAAACTTCGAGAGATACGAAAAAATCTCATGGAACCTTTTTTGTAGGAAATTGAATTCTCTACAAAAAAGGTCATTTGCATTTTTGTCATATCTCCCATTGTTTTCGAGATATAATCAATTTTATCAAAGATTTTATTGAAAGTTATCGACTTATCTCCTTTTATCGCTTTACTACTAAATGTTTATTCGTGATTTATTTTGCATGATTTAAATATATTCTGCACGAGTTTAAGTTCATTAGGAGAACTTGTGCTGATGCTTACTTGACGACTTGTAGTATCCGCGGAATCATAGATAATGCGTGACGACGAATTAACAAAAACTGAAGCACAAAGTCTCTATTATCGAGGACTCTTCTTCATGACGAAGGAAAAAGTTTCTAAGTTAAACAGATTTGTCTCTTATTATCAAAGTTGTTTTTCGATTAGCATTTGAGAAACATGGCGCGATAAACTTTGAACCATATGCCAATATGTTGAACTCGAGATCGACGAAGTGGGCCCTTTTCATGTGGACGTCCACAGCTATATTTATATTAATTTATTGGAAACATGTAAGAATGTCATCGTCATCTAAAAATTGAGCTTTCAGCATGGCTCGGAAATGAGCTAAGTTCTTGTCGATTTTCAATTAACTAAATTTGCGGTGGAGGCAAGTTGTTCACTGGTGTTTGAGACTAGTAAGCAATTCTCCCTCGAAACTTTGGGATCGTTTAACAGACAACAAAAGCTCATTCACGCATTCCTATAGTGTATTTCCTATCTTCATCCCTACACATACATTTAATTTTTTTGTTCCAAGTCTTAATAGATTATAAAATCAATTATGATCCCTAGCCTTACTGGCGTCCCAGCGATCATCGAAGGAGATGAGGGAAGATTAAGCCAAGGTAGTGTCTGGCCAACCGCGTGTCTTTATGACTCTCTCTCTCTCTCTTATACCCCGTGCAATCCAACCCCCGTGTACCACAAGCGTCTCACGGGATGAGATCTCGACGAGTACCTCGACCAACGAAGTTTTGAGTCCATTCTCCTCCTCCAACTCCTCTTCTGTGCCATTGTGATCCCTGGGACTTTAATCGCATCTTACACAGTCTGCCATGCCTTCTCGTAACATGCGGTTCCAACTCTCGGATGTCTCCCTTCGTCTTTTTGGATTTCTAGATGTGGTCCAAAAGCCCGATTCACGTATATATATACAAATCACGTGAACTTCTTGCTACTTTGGCCAACCGATTAATTCCAGTGATTCGAGACGACGACGACGCTCAAATGGATCCCCATCAGACTGATGCAGAGGTGGTGAATACTTGAGGGGGATGAATTTCCCTCCGCGAAATTGGTGGCTCTTACGAAATTGCCCAGAGAGAGAGAGAGAGAGAGAGAGAGAGAGAGAGAGAGAGAGAGAGAAAGGAGCAGGCCAATCAGTCTCAGGATATATAACTCTTGGATCTGATGATGATGTGAATTAAATTTT
>JABSMT010004428.1:0-35018 GCA_018902335.1 Eumacrocentrus americanus | reverse complement strand
ATATATATATATTTCGCGTTTTATGAAACGTCAATTGTTCCTCTCTGAGCAAGTGCGGCGTGTAAGTAAAAAGCAACGTTAATCCCGAATGCTATGGCAGATGATTATCTAGTTATGGCCGTCACGTAACCTGCACTATTCGCATTCCTTTACTCTATAGGTAACAATCTGGTATGTGCGCGCTGCTTTCTTCACAGTTTTAATACACCAGGTATATACGACCCGGCTGATTTTCCATTGTTGTAATATGCTATATACAAGTAGGATGCCTGCAGAGAATCCTCTAGCTGGGATATTTTCCGGTATCCTTTTTCGCACCCGTTGTTATCTTTCTTTGTCTTCGTCATTCTTTACTTGAATTTAAAAATTTTTTAATAATCTTCTTCATTATACTTGTCTGTATATACGTGTAGTCGGGAACTACCCAACATTCCCCCTGTCATCGTTGCCATGCAAAAAGTACACGATAAGTCGCGGTTATTATTGATAATCACGATCATTAACTGTTTTACGTTCCTCTTTGCCTCATCCATGTCTCCGTCTCAGCTTCCATCTCTCGCGTCGCGAACCGGAGTGGCGCCTACGGGAAAGGCGATCGGCGATACATCCACATGTGTATACGCATATTCAATATACTCTGTGTAGAGTCTTTCCAAGGCGTGTGGTTATAACATGGTGCCAGATTATATAAAAATCATTTTGATACATATATATTTTGGTAACGTTCGAATAAACATCGACAACGAAGGCGTGACGGACGTATAAATATGGGCGTAAGCCATATACGAACAGAAGCTCCTTTGCCCAGCTTTAATTTCATGCTAATCCAATGCTAATTTGTTCCGAGCAGCAATTACGATGGAAAGAACCACACGTCCTTCTTAATTAAACCACCAGTGAGCGTATTCCTATCGTCCTTAATGGTGTTAAATCTCGCTCGACCCCGTTATTTATTTTGTGCAAGTGTTCTTATTCAGTCGTATAGCATGCTTCCATTTTTTTTGTCACCAGTATAGAGTATCGCGTAGGTATCTGTAGATATCCAATTATCCTTCATATATTTTTTTCTTTTTCTAAATCTCCTGTAATTTTATTTCTATTATACAGACAACCATAAATGGTTTTTAAACTTGCTGCAGATTCTACTTAAATGATTGCAGCGATACATGGATGATGCTCAGCCCGTTACTATATAAGCCGGTGTAAATCTCTCGATTAGCGGCACAACTGTACATCAGAAGTGCATTAGCAACTGTTGCCATAGTCGCATGTCCGCACGTTGCTTGACTCTTATTATTCTACGTGTCGGCGGATTTCTTATTTCTTTGTTGAGTGGAGAGAGTGCAGTACTATCAGAGCTATGGCGAAGTTTATTTCACATTCAGTTTCGCTGATGGAAGACATAACGAATAGTCAAGGTTTCCAGGTCCTTTTACTACAACTAATTGATCAGGGTTTTGTAATTTTTACCAAATCATATCGAATCTGTTTCACAATAATTCGCTATACTATATATGTAAGCTGAACAGTTCAGAGATAACGAACTGTGCACATGAATCTATGAGCAGTCAGGACACGAGTAAGTACTCACGAGTTTAATTGATTTATTTATTATGCTTTAAGGTGGACGGCGGAGTTGCAGGCGAGTTTACTCTATACGGTTTAGTCGAGTAAACTCAATTGTTTAACTGAATCTAATTGAGTTCTGTTCAGTTCTGTTCAATTGAGTTCAGTTGACTTTAATTGGTTTTTTTGTGCACGGATCCATAGATTTATTTATAAATCATTTTCAATTGAGTAAATATTGTACAAAATACAAAGGATAGTCACAAGAAAATGACTAAGTAAGTAAGTAAGTATTAATGAAATTTACAGACGTCAATGGAACGAATAAATGAATCGAAGACCACGGAGAGTAAGAGAGAAGCGAAGGATGAGACGAGGGATTCAATAACTCACTATCGCCTTCTCCCACGGTATTCTGGTCGTTATCTACGTGGCAACCAATAATTATCCATCTCATTATCGATCGCAAATTTACGTTAACATTGTGCTCCGCGTGTGCGCGCAACGTTTTTCATCGCGGGAGTCCTAACATATGTACAAGCACGTACACGAGATGGGGCGCAATCGGTTGCCAATTATATTATGAGAGGAACCGCAGCCGCCGAGCGCTCGTCCACGTCGTGCCATGGTAGATTCGTATCGTAGTGGATAAATAAACGAGCATCACGAGCAATGGAGCTAAGTGGAATACCCTTTGCTGCACTCTCCACGTGCACTCGCTTTATCTGCAACCATAGATAACCCGCGCCGTTGCCCTCGTTTCAATCACTACTTGTCCGTCATTCAGCCCTCAGCATTAATCACCTGGCAATTTATACGCCGTTTAGCATTGATAAACCAATTTCAGCTGATTTCTTTTCTTACCTTTTTACAAATTAATTAATTCATTTTTCATACATCAACATTTATTTTCGCTGAGGATATTGCTGCCTTGCGGCATATTTAAATGGCAATCAATATATATGCAACTTTCACTCGTTAGGCTTGATATTTTAAAGAAGCATGAGCACAAATATTCGCGATGATGATTTAAATGAAGCTTTTAAGGGTCTAATTAAAACAACAATATTTTCGGGCATCGCATTCAGATGCAGTATAACACACACGCCGGTGGCCGTGAAGATATATAATACCGACAGCGGGAGGGTTAACTACGAAGCAGAGTAGAGAAGCCACTGTGAAAGCGAGCTCACCAACGATCGTAAACTCTGGTGATTGAAGCTGTGTTATTAGCCCAGCGAGAGGGCTGTGTTGTAACCCGTAAACGGGTGGACGTCTTGTCGTCTCTCGGCTTGGAACCAACATGAACTCTGCAGTTTAATGGGCGTCATTGATGCCGCGGTGTGAGCAGCGGCAGTGCGAATTCAGAAGGAAATACGCTGCAGCGTCAGACGCAGTCTAGTGTCAGGCTTTTTTGATCTTGAGACTCGAATATGCGAGACAGTTTCTTTCAAGGCTCTAATCTTCCACCACACGTGGGGCAGGATCGTGAGTTACGTGATTCGTGAGCACGACGGGACGCACGCGAGACTCTCGACTCACGATTTTCCCGCGATGCACTGTAGCCACGATCGAGTACGCTTGCTCAGTGTCGGAAATTATTGTAATCGTTTGTGGACGTGCTCAAGCAAAGATCACGAACTGTGCAGGCGAGCTCATTTCTGTCCTCGAAAGGATTTTTTTTTTTTACAAAAAACGACATGTCAATTCTCGAATTGCATACAATATATAACACCGTCAGACAAGTCATAAAACTTGTTAATATAAGTGTCCGTTTTGGAGGACGAAAAGGGTGATGATGCATATATTCCTAGTCTCCTGCAGCTATCGAATGAATTGCTCTGCGCGATCGAGCTGAACGCGAGGTTAGCCGTTAGTCCTGGATGGAGGAAGAGGAAATTACAAAGATCGTCGTACAAGGATAATGGTAGACTTGAGCGATTAGAGTGCAATAAAAGGTCGTCGGTTCAATCCCTCGACTCTCAGCGTAAATCGATCTTCGCGCAGAGGCGCGATACTTCCGGCTTAACGTTTTACACCGCAAATTCTTTCTATTCCACTCTAACTTGCTCCTCTCGGCATTAGTCCTGACTATTTCTCAGCCATCATCAGGAGTCATTGGCATTTACCAGTGTCGTAGAGAATCATATATGTAGCTTCATGTAGAGATACTTGTAAAGATTGCTCTCCAAGCCACAGTATCTCACAAATGATTGTAATTAAATCAATATTGAAAAACGCCTCTTTTGCGTGGCTTTGCAGATAAACTTGAACAGTTGGAATATTACATTGCCACCCTCTTGAGAATCTATTAGTATACCTGCATATAATCAATTGTTGATATGAATACGTATATGTGTGAGCGCTTTATCACTATACGTCGGATTTTATTCATAATAGATGGGAAATGTCGATTGTTATTTTTTTATTAAATATCGCCAGTGAGACTTATTTTGATCGACGGAAATTGTCATCAATCACATCATCACGTACATTTGATCGATTCTCCTGGTGCGTCAAGTCTCCTCTACATCTCTCGTGTACGGAGTTAGGTGCGCATACAAGTTCTGAGGACGTAATAATGGTCGACCACCGTGTGGCGAGAATCCAGCGCGTAGTCAGTGATGCTTGACTATCTCGCGCCAGCAGTTTACTCCTACCCAGCATTCCCTGACGTCTTCGGCATTACTCTTTTTTCCGCTCACGCAGCGCGTATTTTTCTTTACTGTGGTATAGCCTCATCACACCTCATTAGCTGACAATAAACATTTCGGTCGAGCAAAAAACCTATATGTTATTCAGGAATCTAATAAATGATCAAGAATAAAGTAAAAAAAGTATTGATTGATGGTGCACAAAGAAAGGGCATAGGATGCAGGAGTTTGTCGTTGTCAATATATCCTGCGATACTTGAGAGCACGCGTGGGCATTCAAAAGCGTTCACACAGTGCTCCCCGTCGAGTAGTGGCAGAACGATAAGAGAGTGAAGATGCGGGCACATCGTGTGATCGGTATAAAAGGAAGTGAGCAAGCAATGATGAAGGGAACAAGATGAGATGAGAAGAGAGGATGTACCAACGGCCAAAGGAGAAGGAAAGAAAACGACGGACATTGGTGCAGAACGTTCGTTCTTCAGTTGCATGCAACCCCGAGGACCAAGTCCTTTGAA
The DNA here is from genome assembly GCA_018902335.1 of Eumacrocentrus americanus. Taxonomy (NCBI): domain Eukaryota; kingdom Metazoa; phylum Arthropoda; class Insecta; order Hymenoptera; family Braconidae; genus Eumacrocentrus; species Eumacrocentrus americanus. The sequence goes on along the minus strand of JABSMT010004428.1, from coordinate 30,283 downwards.
CATGTGATGGTAGGACTTTGCGCTACGACTGTCCTTCAAGCTAAATTTGATTGCACATTTTGTCAGACGAAATTTCTCCATCAGATATAAAGTAATATATAGATCCAACTACATATAAAAAATGGTCAACTGGAGTGTATATAACCTTGAGTACATACACAGAAAATAAGCAAGATTCGCGTCTCATAGTAAGTGCCGCGCTATACGGTACTTGTAATGTAATACAAGTAGCATGATCGCTGGTCTCGTTCGGGGGGGTCTCGCCAAGACGTACACAAGTACTAAATTCATTAAGTTCCAATACATTCCTCCATGTCTGCCACCTTTCGCACTTGCTTGTTTTTGCAGGAGAACGCGCGACTTGGATGCCGAACAAGGATGCCGATATATATGTATTCTACGTATAGTATACGCTTGCAGAGCTCTGCAAGGGAAAAATTCTGTGAAGCGTCTGACTGATTTATACGAGATCTCGCCTGTGCAAGAGACATGACGATTTTTGTTTACACAATAAATCTTTTGCCATATGCTTCGAATGATGTATCTAAATTCAATTGACGTTAAAATTATCGTGAATAATAAGTCAATGTCTAAGTAGCGTGTGGCAATAGATTGGCGGTAAAGAAATTAATTGAGACAGAAGGAGTCTCCCAAAGAAATAGACATCGTATATGTTCAGTATTCTCATATATAATCCCTTGAAATAGCTTAATCAGAGCCACCTCACAATCTTGTACGACGCTGGCCAGTCCCGATACGTACCTATTATGGCAAGAAGCATTTGATCGGGTGCAAGCGAGGGCGGAAGTCAATTATATTTATAGGAGGAAAATCGAAACAAAAAATCGTATACTCATTATGTATTATGTCTGTATCACGTGTAATACCTATTCTTGTAATCCAAGTAGCGCACGAGCTTATTGGGACAGCAGCAAAAATATTGGCTTGCGTGGCAATATCTGTAACCGCTGCTGTAGCAGCAACCTTCAATTAAAATAGTTCCACGCTGCTATCTTGTGGAGGACGACTGGCGTTGGTCACGGTCCCACATCACGACCATCTTGCATTACACATAGTAAGAAGTAAAACTGGGTAATTAATAGGACGAAAGAGACTGAGAGAGAAGCGATGAGTAGTGACACAGTCGCGCAGTTGGGGACCGGGTGTATACAGCAGTAGTAGCCGAGACAGCGGCAGACGTACATGAGAGCGAGTAGCCGCATCGGCGGCTTATAAATGACCGGCATTACTATCGATTCGCGATAATGCTGGCCAATCTGATTGCAAACGAGAGATAATTAATCCAGGTTGGCTGCGCTGTACACTATAGTGGGGAGTGCAGTAGAGCAATCCCACAACTTTGACGCCGCGTTATTTCCATTGCATTTCCAATAATACGTCGCTACCCATTTCAATACGTAAGAGTGATTTATCACTTTTTTTTCTGTTCAGAGGATCAGAATATTTTTTACATCACAAATTCAATTGGAGACCTCGTCAAGACATGTTGTATAATTATCTCACTGATGTTATCTACGGTCTTAATTGCAATTATACAGCATATCGACTCAAATGAATAAAGATATACACTGTCAGCTGAGAAAGTTAGCACTCAATTATATATACATATAGAAAAACGAATCAAAGTTTACTATACAGGAAAGCAAAAAATGATAACCTCGTTTTGTAGTAAATGAAAGAGTATTAGCTGATCCACTCGGCTATGGATGTCCTTCATGGACTACATGCATGTACCCTTCCACTAATTGATCGATAAACAGCTCTCTGTCTTATTCTTCATCCTTCTCGATCATCGATACAGTAATTAAAGATGACGAGATATCACGACGCAGCACGAGCTCTTCGCAGTTGAGTATCTGCTAGACCGGAAAAACATAATCCATTAATCAATTGAAGGGGTTAGTGCAAAAAGGGTATAAGAAATATGCTTTTCCCTATGCACTTATGCCCTTTTTGCACTAACCCCTTCAATTATAGTATTAGAGTTTTATGAACTATTCCGTTTTTTTGCCCAGCCGCTGATGCCATCATCTTCTGGCAAAGTTCATGCATCAGGAATACATGTATATGCTTGGACAATCAAGCATGCAATCTCATAAATTATCTGCGCCCCTAGCCTATTCCCTCTGCTTAACGTCACGGAGAGGACGATGCCCCCTGACCGTGGTATAGGGCAGGACGTGGCACATGGAGAATGAGGAATTATTGTTGTCCATTCTATCTTCCTTATGGCTCTCACTCGTGCCATGCAAATATCCCAGTGTCAGTGGGCCGTTGCTTGAGGCTGTCTCATCGTCAAGAAATTGCACGATAGCTGAAACACTCAACTCTCAATCCAACGTCGAGGAGGTCACATGCTTATGCACACAAGGTCATCAGGAAATCGAGTGGGCTACTGGGGTCACTGGTATCTCTGTCAATTAATCGTCCTGGGGTTTAGTTATCGCACCGCGACAGCTATCATTTTGACCTGCTCAATGTACACGCCGCATAAACTCTCATTGCGGGTGGTTGTACAGTTCGCTCACCAGCTGCTCAAGGAAGCAAAAGACTAATGACCTCATCGTATAAACGATCCATTGCGCATCTCGAGGCCCAAAACAAGGAAGCTCATGAAGAAACACGAGCGTTCATTCATCCGGCTGTACTACGGCTTGCCACGTTTAGAGTTACTTGCTGCGGGCATTTACGTCTCGACTGCACGCACGTCATATCCGTAAGTGGTGGGCAGACTGTCCAAGAAAATAAAGCACAAAGTAGTTGGCCAAACCCGGAAGTTCTATCCAACAGATGTGTCATCACGGTCCCGGGTCTTCTATATAATGTGGGTCGCTAGACGTTACATAACTATGTAGAATATTGATAATGCTGCCATTTTTTGTCCATATATGCCTGACATATATGAAAAACTTTTATAGAAATTCAACGGAGCATATATAGTCATCTCAAGAAGCTCTCTGGAGTTCTTGTTAATCTCGAAGCAGAGATATTGAAGCCATAATCAACTTATATAGCATTTGGATTCGCAATTCGAGAATTCGTATTGTTTGTCGTGAACTCGAAGCGAAAGGAAATGGAAAAACTTGGCAATATCTGATGACCGTATGGAATTTCAGGATGTGCAATAAGATATTGTTTTTATCCGTCATCGTGAAAGTTTCTCTCTGTGCTCGCAAGAGTACTGAGAGATGGAGAGATGGAGACATAGGTGCACGATGATCCCCGAGGTGATCGATAAGCGGTGGATAAATTCTCGTAGATGGATATGGCGCCTCGACCATCCTTTGTCGCCGCAAATCAGTGGTATAGTATATACCTAGAAGGAATCCAAAGATATGTATATATACAATATATACATATATGCACGTAAGCATATGGGCTTCAGTAAGAAAAACAATGCCGTCAAAAATAATACACCAATTGCAAATAATGAAGTAACATTATTTAGCATCGAGAGAAGTCGATTTTCGTTCCACAGCTGGAGACACATAACTTGTCTGCATGCATCTATGAGGATCTCAAAGAATTGCAAATCATTGTAAAAGACGTGGTGATCGGCGTTACTCGATTAATCATCAACGGATTATCTACAGAAGATGATAAAAAAATGAAACAACAAAGCCAACAAGTTATTGCGATCATCTTAACTTGCACTTTTAAACGTCCGTTCTGCGATGATATGATTATTCGAGTACATATGCATCAAGGGTCAATATCTTTGACGCTTCTTTTGCATTTAAATCACCTATAAGGAATACCGAAAAACGGTTAAATTAATCCAAATATAATTCTACCGGAGTTTCCGGAGTCGAGGAATACGTAATAGGAGAGGTCACGTATGAGCCCGTGTGCACGTCAAGTCGTGTAGCGCTTGCATGGATCCTCCTCCTCTCACTTTATCTATCTGTCCTTCTCTCTCGTTCGCTGTTCACTGGCGATACGTGTATAGCGAGGTATCTCGTTCCTCGAGGGAAAAAATGCTCATGCATCGTCGATGTGGGAGAGGGGTTCTTATACTGCGCGCGTTTACAGCGCCCATTCTCTGTATATACCATTCCAACACTGTTTATATATGAGAGTTCTTGCACATCCACCCACTTGATTTGTATATATGGGATATTTTTGCTACTGCAACGTGCCGTGTACCGAGATTTTCAGCGATGCACGTACGTTTGCCCGATACACGATAGTTTGAATTTCCCGTAATTGCATAATTTTACGTTTGGAGTTTGGATTTAGAAAAAAAAAGATATACGAGAAGCGACTGTACTGTGCCAGCAATGAGTTTGTTATACTTTTTTATCTCTGCAAGGTCCAAGTCTGCATTCCGTATTTTCTCGGTCTATTTTTTATTTATTTATTTTTTTCTATTTCAGCAAACAAGCACGTCAGTGAAGAGTACGAGCCACCAGCTAAACGAAAAAGCGGCAACAATACCGATAAACCGTTGTCTAGTAGCATTGTTGCTACTCCGATGTTTATGTAGTTACTCCTTCCACAAACTCGTAAAATTTAACGACTGTTATGTAGCCCGTGGAAAAAATCGAGGCGGATGAGGTTTGTGAAGGCCAGGTGAAAAAATTATTATGGGATTTTGACGATATTTTCGCTCGCACTTGCACAGATAATTATACGGTTATTTATTTATTATGGTTACTATTTTCTGGTAGTGCATCGGTAGAGTACAGGATGTATAGGATGCATTGAGTACTGCATTCAGGATTCTCAAGGGATTCTGGTACTGCTGTGTGCGGACCAATCAACCCATTTTTGGAATATCAGAGTGCAAAGTTTATGAGCGATTGGAGATATTTTAACGTCATCATCCCACTTCATAATACAGATTCTAAATCATAATCAACCTAATCTGCAGGATTCATACCGTAAATCCATTTGAATAATAGAGCCCAAAAAATCGAGAAGAAAAATTGTTTTTGCACTCCAAAAATAATTGCTATACTATATGTATAGTTACTCCTATGTATGTCCCTTCTTCAGGTGAGTTTTTGTACTGTTCTCTCGAGACTACAGTCATAACTGTATGGGTCAACTCGTTTATTTGCCATGAGTCGTTTTATTTACTCTTTACTGGCGCGCATTTCGATCACCCTCAAGCTTTTTGCAGATAAAAAGTTGCTCACAACTCATAACGCATGTATGAGGTTCTCTGAGTTGTCATTATAAGTCTAGAGCAATGCATATTGGCCCTTTTTCGGTTGTCCCAAATATGGTCTTCCTTCTTGTTTAATAAGGGGTATCTCAATGTCGATCGCACAGAGTAATGATTGTGTGCACTCTCATGAGAGTGAAGCCGCGAGAGTGATACAAGAATATAAGTCCCGCGTCGGGAATTATGGTACACGAGGAGTGAGGCAATTGTGAGCATCAGTGCCAGGGCAAGAGTATACATATACAAGTGAGAGGGATCCCAAGTTGTCAGGGCGAGCCTCGGCTAAGAGAGAGAGGCCCCGGTCGCGTGTTAACCGTCTAGCCTCCACGAACGCAGTACGCTCTCGTCTCTCGCACAAGCAGGATTACACCAATCCTGGTATCCACACGAGCGACCACGTGTTTCCATTCCATTATTTGATGCGTCAACAGTGAATTACAGCAGTCGCGTGCACGAAGGACTATACCAATACGTTTATGTTGATCGCTTGTAATATGGCAATCGAAAATTTGTGAACGAGGCAAAGCCGACAGTTTTGAAAATTATTATTGTTTATGTGCAACTTTAGTGGAAATCCCAATGAGATTTTCGTTCCAATAGTGGAGACACAAGTTCCTTAAGACGCCAACTTACGCAAAAGTGGCGAGAATGAATTTAATACGGTCACGCTCACCGACGACGCTTAAAAGTGCTGCGGTGAGAATCACCAGCAGCACGACCCGAACAATCCATTAGCAAGCAACTCGCGACTTTTCATCTTTCTCTGTCTCTCTACTTTTTCGGTGAAAACAAACAACTAGGAAGTCGTTTTGCCGATAGAATATGTAAATTCAACGTAAGAACCGGACTCAAGGTGCGAATGGAGTCATAAGTACTCTCTTTTTGACGCTTCTTCTTTCTAAGCGTTGCAAAACATGAGCTACTTCCACTACGGCGTTTCTTGCTCGTAGAGCTAAAGTTCCATGCGTGTGTCGATCGTTGCTCGCCATAAATGGTTGCGGTTGATGATACGCAAGTGGGTTTATAATTCTCTGGCCAGTGAGATAGCGTGGGACGTGTTTGCTGTTCGGTACCGCTAAATCAGTTTTACATGCGAGTGACGCGCCACGACGGGGCAGCAAAAAAGTGCCGGACAACGCGCCGGTGACACGACACTTATTTGCATATATACGGACAGATGCCGTGGGTCGTTGATGGTGCCACGATACTCGTTATAACCATTGCCGTAGAAAGGAGGAAGAATGGCAAAAGGGAGATTTCTCAGCGCTCTGCTCCAAAACCCTCCAGGAAGAACGTGGAAGGAACTCAACTGCTAGGCATCACGCCTGGGATTTGATTTAGTGGGTGATTTCTAAGTTAGAAGTGATCGGTGAGCGTTCATTAGATACGAGATGAATAACAGAACTAGTCTTATTGGCGAAACAAAGTGCCCTATGAGGCGACAAATCGAGTCTAAGATCCGTCGAGTGGATACGATGTTGTTGTTGTCTTTACTCTCTTCCGTGCGCTAAGAAATTGCACAGAACACTCAACGGAGGGGAATCCGAATTCGTAAATAGTTTCACATGTGCCAGATAACATGCTGGTCGTTGGTATGAGGAGATTATGCAGAGTGGGACTTGCTGCGGTCCTCGCGACTGCTCTCTGTGTCCTTACTCTAGTCGACATGCCTCCCCAGCTTCCGGAACTACCAATGGACCCACCTCCCACGCCAGGTAACATACATCTACCTAGATACACGTAATACACGTATTCTACTATGTGAATCCATTCATTGTAAATTTCATCAGTCTCGAAATTTTTGAGCAATGTGTGGAAAAAGTTATTTGAAGCACTTGGGAAAGTTTATTAACGGTGAGAAAAGCAGTCGACAACTATTGGACCACGTCCAGTGTAATGGCAAAGTAAAATTTATGACTCTTTCTCCATCGCGATAACTGCACGCCGTGAGAGTGAATTTACTCGAGTGACTTTGATCGAACATCCGTCTGCCGTCTGTCCCGTGACTACCCTTATTTTTTTTTATTCCTTTTAGTTATTTGTTTTGTCTACGATCGTGTGCGCCACTCTGGGGAATCGGAGCAAATTCCGCGAAGGCTTCAGCGTCGCGAGACACACGTACTTATATACAATTCACGACGAATAGAGTAAAAATGAGTCGGAGCCTGCTCCGTAAATTCATTACCTGTCGGAATAAAGACGAGGAATCCCGTTGGGACATAAAAACGCCGTAAATAATCAGGGGATCGTGCTTTTTCGCCACAGCATAAATCTTTGGCTGCCCCCATAGCCGGGGTTAGCAACTTCGTTAGCCGGATATAATTTACGGTCGCTGGATGGTCAGCTGTTGAATGTCTTGGCTGAATTTTTTTACTTGATGTACCCTCTACATATGTATATAGTCTATATATGATGGTGTAGTATAGAGGCGGCCCATTATACATATGTCACCTGTTCATTTTTTTCCACATCATGCATTAAATCACGTTTAACTCTTTCTCTTGACCCCTTGAATTCGCTATAGATGATTATTCTTTGTCAACAGGTAGCGAGCCACCGGGCACCCGGAGCATTGTGGCCTATTCATGGGCGCGAAGATTGGCGCTGGATTATCGGCCGTCCCGAGAATGCACAGTAGACAGCACGGTCGTGAACGGGACAGCGTCAACCTCGCCAACGACAAACACATCCGAGGATGCGCAGAAAATGTGGCTGGAGACGATTCCTGGCCGTTTATTTCTCTACACCGGCCACTTGGACGTCAGAGTAGTCGGCTATCCAAGCGTCCGGGTGATTGGCGTTAAACGAGAACCAACTGTATCTGGCGCGCTCTTCTGCACTATTTGGTAAATGCAATGGGATATAATACACGATACGGCATGCACACTCAAGTTATATGCGTTGGTGATGGGTCGTGAGAGGCATAGCGAAGCGATTCATCGGGCACTCAAGCGCTTTGGTAGGCCATAGATAATGAGCCACGTATACTTTGTCTATCGTAGAATTGTTTATTGTCCTGTCTTGCATGTGGGTTGCTATACGTCCACGATAATTGGCTTGCTCCGTGTCGAGTCCTCTTCACCACTGCCAAATGACTTTTTAATAATTCCAGACTATTTACCACTGAGATCAGACTGTCACGGTAAATTAAAGATTTCCGCAACGCAGTGGTCTGCAAGTTATCTCAGTACCTTGTACACGCTGTATTCTCTCTCTTGTCTTCTTCCGTGTAATACTTTCTCCCAGGGAGTAATTGCGTCAGCCTGTCGTTGAGTGTAACGGATCCCTCGGGAATCGCAGACCAAGACGGAAGGGGGAGGTTGGCATAGTCGTTAACGTAGTACCTCGTTTACCTTGCTCCGGGACACCATTCCATTTCTCACGGCATCATAAAAATCCGTCGACTTTAATTCGAGAGCAGAGCGAGCACGCCCATCGTCACTTGGCCTTTCTTTGTTTTACGCTCTTTTATTTATTTCCATTACTCATTACTCGTCATTGATTGTTGACGCATACGACAGAGAGAGAGAGAGAGAGAGAAACATCTTGAATGGAGCTTGTCTGACTGGAATTACATGCGACTTGTTGTTACTTATTTTGCAGGCAAGAGGATCACGAGGGAGTGCATTCGATCAGTATGGAGGCTCTGGTATCGGACATCTGGCTGGAAGAGTGGGGTGGTGCATCAACAGACTACACTGGCATCCTCGTCACTTGTCCTCTTCCGGAATCAGGCGGACGTCCTTCTCGTGTCTTCGTTGGTACTACTGCCTGCTACCACAATCCTAGTCATAGTTTAATCGTCAAACGAGAGGCAAATATCAATCGGAAAAACGAATTTACACTGTGCGTCAAGGGTCTTGATTTTGACGAGGATATCAGCGAGAAGCTGATAGGCTTCTTCGAGCTCTCGCGGATCCTCGGCGCTGGCATGATTTATGTCTATGTGTTTAATGTCCACGAAAACGTAACCAAGGTCTTGAGACTCTACGAAAAATCGAATGTCGTAAGATGGTTCCGGCTGAGTCTTCCTGGCGACTTGCCCAATAACGTCAACGCCAGAAGGAGACTCTTCAGCAAGGATGTATGGATGAAGAGACGAATGGAACTGATACCGTATAACCACTGCTTCTACGACAATATCAACAGCTCTGAGTTTGTTATTCCTATCGATATCGATGAGATGATCATTCCAATCAAGACAAGGACCTGGTCACAGTTGATTCGAAGCGAGAAAAAAAGAATAGGAAAATCATTTAGGGACTATGCGTCATATGCAGTGCGAAACGTTTACTTCTTTCCAGAACTGCAAAAGCAGTCAATTGACACAATGACCTCGAATACTCCAATAGATAATGCCACAGGAAGTATCAATTATTTCGAAACACTGAGAACCTCGATCGTTTCACCGGAAGGAGATTCAGTCAAAAGCTTTGTGTCCACTAAGCGAGCACTCACCGTTCACAATCATTATGCTTTGACTACGCTGAATCCGACGACCAGACGTGCGCATCATTTAGATCCGAGGGATGTTTTGAAGCACCACCACAGACGTTGCGACAGCGGCCATCTTAATTGTCGTCTGATGATGAGTGACATTACAATAGACGAATCCGCTATTAAATATGTGCATGAATATAAGGCCAGAGTTAAGCAAGCTTTGATTAATCTCAGCGCTTTAATGTAGTCATTTTAGTCAATAAAGCTCATTTTATTCAACGTGTTTGGTTATCGCGCTGTTCAATGTATTTTTTTATTGTGATTCTCCCTTTGATATTCTTTCACTGTCTGAAAGAATTAATAAATGAATAAAAAATAATATAAATATTGTATTATATTACTGTATTCAGAATGAAAAGTTAATTAAAAGTCGGCCTTGATCAAGATTTATAGATTTTCCTTAAACAAAAGGACTTCTTGGTGACGTGTGGAATTTACTTGTGGGGAGGAGCATACCAGCATATGAAGAAGGCGAGTGGAGAAGAAGAGGGAGGGGTGACGTTGACTTATCGTGCAGCCTGCATCAAGGCACAAACCGTAGGGGTAGGTCAGCGTTCGTTCAAGCTGAGCAGAACGCATTCCCCACCGCGTCAAGGGGTACTTATATTCACGTCGGGCGGCGCGAAACCAGCCCTAAGCGAAACTCGGGGCATGCGCCACGCCAATTTCATCGCGGAGGATACTTGCCATTTCGACACGTGGGCCTTCAGTCATACTGGTGCGAGTCTAGAATGAAAGTCACCAGTTCTCGTATGCATCGGAGTATCGTGTTGGCATATCCAGATGTCTAAAGTCTCTTGCGATTTATCAAATTGTGGAATAATTTATATACTGATGGCAAAAGAAAAGCAGTGGTACAATATGCGAGAACGTGGGGGGACAACCTTATATTGTTTACACACATAAAATATTTGCTTTAAGAGTTCGGGGACCGCGACAGTAGGAGTTTCAAAGCATGAAAGTGCTAAAATCAGTGTCAGAGTCTAAGATGAGGCACAGTAATTCATGGCCAGATCACGTACTGACGGTAAAAGTACGCGTAAATCCGTTGTCTAGGGCATACACAATCGCCGTAGATGGAAGGCAACTACGTATGCCAATGTCTGAGAGTGACATTCACAAGTCAAAAACAATTGTTTCCTGCACAGAACCTCGTCCTGCAAAAATAAATAAACTGACGGGAATCGATCAATTTGACGAGCAATCGACAGAGAAAAAAATTCCGTCAATCCAAACATTGACTGTGGGAGAAGAAAGTCCAATGAGATTTATCCAAAGTCAATCGGTCGATGAATTACTGGATTGTGAAGAAAGAATAACATTGACCTTGACTGATGAGGCTACTTCTGAAAAACGAAATAAAAATTCATTGGCTGAATTGAAAATCGAGACAGTGGAATCTCACTCAGACGACTCGAAATCGAGCAGCCTTAAACGAAATGTGCGACCACCTATCATCACGGTCGTGGACTATGATGGTGCAAGTACCTCGACAACGTGGAGAAGCAGACACGCCTGTGCCAAATGTAAATCTGAAGGGTTTCTCAAGCTCCAAGTGGATCCATTTCGACCATTCGTGGAAAGATCTGAAGACAAAGACGCTGACATCGAGGGCGATAGCTTTTTGAATCGTCGTTTGAGACCACGATCTAATTCGTTTGACTTTCCTCCAAATCTGAATAAATCGTTGGGAAAACGAGCCCAAAGTTTTGCTGAAAATCGAAGATGTGTAAATGACGGGGACGATACAGTGCCACGGCCGCTGGTTAGCCACCGAAAAGAAATGACTCTTAGGCGACATTATTACCCCGAAGGAGGATGGGGCTTTGTCATAGTCACTTGTTCTGCGTTAGTGCACTTTCTGGGAGTGGGCCTTCAGCTTGCTGCACCGGGAACTTTTTACATCTCTGCACAATTGAAATTTCAACATCCTCCTCTTCACTCATCAGGTAATACGTCTACTATAATACATTATTCTCTGTAATTAATTAAACGGTTAAATTAATTACAGACGGTCTAAGAAATTCTTTAGTCCGTCATATAATAATTAATTTTACTCACGTGTATCGTCGAGCTAAGAGGAATATCAATTGAAGGGCAACCATTGCGGCCATTGTCTCATTAACATATATGGCCTTTAATTCAATAATAATCCCACGTTGTGCTGTCAATCATGGCACTGCTTGATTCTTGATGAATCTCAATAAAGAAAAAACTTGACTTCTGAACATCAGTTGAATACAAATTCAACGGTAAACCCGCTAGCATGCTCTCATCATCACATCAACACGATGCAACAGATGGGTCAAGGTACAGTGGCCCAGCAGAAATCGGGCTTGATTTTCGTGTAGAGAATTTCAATTACCCTTGGCACTCGTTTCACTGTTGTAATTTTTCGTGCTTAGCTTGACGTAACATGCCAAGTGATTTTGATGTGTCTTTCAGTCGTCAGTAGTCGGTTAAAACACGCTCCTCATGCACTCTAAACATTTTGCCCGGTATCGATTTCGTTCAGTGTGATAATTTGTGGTTATTCAATTTAACAGTATTATGAATCGGCACAAGTAAGTAGTGAAAAGTTATCGTCACCAGTAAAATCAAGTTTTTTTTGTCAAGTTTGCGTCTGAGCGAAATGGCACTTTTAACTTTTACTCCCGAGACGTGACGCGTGCTCTATGGGTGAAGATAGATAGGAAAGTTTGACGTTCGTATGGAAGCCAAGATACGAACGGAAATGGAGAAGAAAGTGAACTTGCATCCCGAGGGATGTCACAGACGGCGCAATTCTTACACCGCCGCCATAAAAGAGGACAATGTGCTTGTCGGGCCAGCTGAAATGCTTCGACGACAGAGTATTGATGCCAAATGGAACTCACAAAAAAGGAAATTGGCAAACACAGTGAGTAGTGAATTCGGAAATGGCTCAGAGACGTCGACACTGAGAAGAAGTCATCATGGTGCAATTAGAACACCATCATCAGCAAGCGGCTCATCTTCCGCTCAAGAGATAGAACTGCCAGAAGTTTTTAATACGTATCCCGAATTATTACACGCCCTTCTTCGATATCACTCGTCACTAAAAAATAGTGCAATCGTGCATTGCGGCTGCCGGAAAGATTCGCTATCATCGGGTAAAGACTCATCATCTACCGTGTCCAACATTAGATGCCAAGACTCGGGATACACTATCTCGACATGTCAAAGCATGCTTGTTCCAGCCTCTGAAAGAAATTCAACCAATACACTCAATCACTTGCAAGACTATCGGCCACGTCTCGATGTGATACTCAATACAAGTGAACGGAGACATTCCGATCAGATGCCCTGGAGACGTCACGAAAATCACCAAAGAAGACTCTCTGATCATTCCGTGGCAAAATTTTGCCATTACAATGACTCCCAGTGGGCATCACATTTGACGACCATGTCGAGACCTTCCTCATCACTGACGAGGGACAGCGAGTCAAGTTCCAAATCACCTGATCGTTGTAGCTCTCCAAGTTTCAAACATAAGCGCCATTTGACTCGATATGATTCGGAAACTAGCGTTAAAAGCTCTGCAAGAGGTAGCATTGGCCCAATTACCCCTAAGATGATGAAGAGACGGTTTTCAGAACAACTAATTTTGGAAGGTGGTTTAACGTACGAACCAGAGTTCGAGGAACTTGTCGAAGACGATCCTGAGGAGTCATTAACTGCGATGAATGCCAGGAAGAAGGTCACGCTTAAGAGACACTATTATCCAGAGGGCCACTGGGGCTACACGGTAACAATAGTTGCAGTTATAGTGCAGATAATTTGTCACGGTCTGCAAACGGGAAATGGTGTTTTACTCAGCACCACCGCGACACTCTTCGATAAATCAATCACTGAAGCAGGTATAGTTGAATTTGATTACGTAAGATCCCACCCAGATCTATGCACCAATATTCACTGACGTTGAGAAAATTATGTATTATGTCCGCATGATATATGAGCGCCCACAAAATTTGTGCCCAACTCAATATACTGACACTTATGTGACAGCGACATTTTTTCTCCTCAACTGGAATAGCAACCCTAACATAAATCCGCACTTTTGCATAACGTCCTCAGATGACGGGCTCTCACCGGTCGCACATACATGATACACGACTCTGTATTTACGAGTATATCGATACTAGACGAGTCAGAAAAAGGATGAGAGGAGAAGACGTATAATCCGCATTATCGGTGAATGTGACATATAAAAATATGTTTCTGTACATGATCGGTACCAAAAGTTTCAGGTAGTGAAATTTTTATTTATCGGTTTAGAATAATTTGCATATGGGAGATTTCTATATTATTTTTCGCTATTTTCAATAAATGAGAAGGCATCATGATCAATTGATGATACATTCACAATGCCATAGTTTACCGGGATCAAGAGCTTTTCTGTCTTTCACAACTTTTATCTACTGAATGAGCGAGCACGCACAGTTTCTGTCTTACCAACACGGCTTGCACTACTGGTTATCAGCTGCTGATTCATTGATGCACCGTATCTACTGCGATATGCTTTATCCAACGACATTTTCGGTCTATTCATAAATCTGCAAGGTAAGCATGCTTGTACTGAATATCTTAAATGTCACTGTATGTTTTATACATAATTTATGAATAACACTGGGCAAAAAATATCACAAATATCCAACATTGGTATTTATTAGGCTCTATACACTAATAAACTTATACTATGGTATACATTTACATACAAATAAAATTATTAAGTATAATTAGAGACTATGACGACTAATTTCACTTTATCGCACGGTTCTTCAGATTCACGTGTATGCGATTTGGCGCCGAATGTACTCTGCAGTTGCAGGAATTCCCACTTTAGAGCTTAGGAATGAGATTTTCTTCTTAGTGGCTTATCGGGGGAATTCATGTACTTAATTAGCCCGAAACTTAATGTTCCATTTAACCGGCAAAGATCCTTTGCTTCCACAGAAACTTCATTGGTCTAGGATAAAATTAATCTCTTTCGCTCTATTGAACATTTACTTTAACAAATTCATGATCCAGTGACATAATGAACAAATATATTATCGAAAACACATCATTCGTATATTTTGACAAATGGCGGTAACAGACAGTACATAAATAAAACATAAGCAATATTTTTGACGGCAATATTGATTCATATCGGCAGTGCATACAGTCGTTATTCGGTGTCGTCCTGACGTTATAGATGCTTAAACAGCTGGTCCAATACTGGCATAATCATAAAGCGATCAAATACACAAGATTACCTTATACTAATTACATTTAATTGAAAAAACGAATAAACTTGATTGTTTTATAAGCACAAATGGTGAATACATTATTAATTTATTGCAGTGAATCGTCAATGTCATTCATTCGAAGAAGTACAAATACTCATATCTACGCATATATATAGAAAGAATTCAGTGAGAAAGTGTGATTGATATTTGCGACAATAACGTCAAGTTCACGATTCTCACGTTAAATAATCATGTTCTTCGATAATAAGCAAAAAAAAAATTAATTTCAAATTATAAAATTTGTCCAAAAATAATACGCGTACATATATGATTTTAAAAAGCCATAACATGTGGGATATATTTGCAGTGATCAGTGCAATAATAGCGGTTACATATGCCCGTTCAGTACCTAACGGTAAGTAAATAAAATAGAAAACCCAAAAATGTATCCAATAAATTTACAAATGTTCGCCATATTGACATAAAATTTTTTATAGGGTTACTTCAACCACAGAATGTAAACACATTTGTATGTCCTGCTGAAGGATATTTTGAAAACCCGAAGAATTGTGCTATGTTCTATCACTGCGAAAGACATCGATCTCATGGCGAAACTCTCGCACATCTACATCTATGTGCACCAGGCACTGTATTTTCTACCATTTCAAATAACAAATGCGTCTCTCCAAAACTCAGTGGTCGACGTGACTGCCTAAATTTTAATTTAAATTTACAACATCGCTTTTTTCAACGTCGTCATCAAAGTCATCCTCAAAATTCCCACCGAAATGATCATGGAATAGTTGGAAATCCTGGGCTACCATGTAAACGACCGGGATTCATCGAGGATCCTACCGATTGCCAAAAATTCTATCTGTGCATATCTAACGGATTTCAATCCTTCATAAAATACACCTATTTCTGTCCCTACAATACTGTATGGGAACCAAATAGTCAATGGTGTACACCTATATGGTCAACATCTCGTGCAGAATGTAAGAACACCACCAAAGAAAAAGAACTTTCGAATGATCATAGTGGATTACCAATTCACTCATATGAATCAACTACGTTACCTACACCAACAACTCAATCACCACAGACGACAGAAAACAATGATACAGAATTACTACATAAATCTGAAGAAGATGTCACTGAAGATTTCGACGATCATGTAACACAAGATTCACAATCGACAGAAATTCCAAAATCTTCCAAAGAACAAGAGGATGAACAACCTACTATTACCGAATTTCCACACAATTCAGAAGATTCAGAAGAAACAGAATCAAAAAAACAAAATCTAGAACCAAATGATGAAGAATTACTTCATGATTCTGATGAACATGTAACTCAAGATCCAGAGATTGTAGAAATTCTAGAAACCTCCGAAGAGCACGACAAACAAGAGTCCGCCGTTATCGAGTTGTCAAACAATTCAAAGGACCACATCGATCAAGATGCAGGAGATGCCGAACTTTCGCAAGACTTCGATGAACACAAAGATCAGGCCTCATCTGAATCAAAATTGTCACACTATCCTGAAGATCACGTTCATGAATATTTAGATGAAACAGGACTTTCAGAAGATTTCGGCAAACATGGAAATCAGGAATCGACTACTGTACAATCGCCTCACTATTCAGAGGAACACGCCACACAGAATTCAAAGGCAAATGAATTCTCGAATGATTTAATTGACCACCAAAATCAAGAATCAAACGAAGCAGAATTACCTCACGATTCTGGCAATAATGTAAATCAAGGTACAGAGATTGCAGAACCTCCAAAAAGTTCCGATAAGTATGAAGATCAAGAGTCTACCGTTGACGAGTTACCATACAATTCAGAGGAGCACATACATAAAAATTCAGAAGAAATAGGACTTTCAGAAGGCTTCACTGACGAGAAAGATCAGGAATCAAAAGGCAATGAATTGCCTCACTATTCAGAGCAGCACGTTACCGAGAAACCAAAAATAAATGAGCTTCCAAATGACCTCATTGAGGACCAAAACACAGAATCCAATGATTCGGAACTAGCACATAATTCTGAAGATGACGTAACTCAAGGTCCAGAGGCCGCAGAAATCCCAAAAAGCTCTGAAGAGCATAGTGATGAGGAGTCTACCGTTGGCGAGTTACCATATAATCAAGAGCACATATATGAAAATTCAGGAGAAATAGTACATTCAGAAGACTTCGTTGAGGAGGAAAATCAGGTAACAAACGCCACTGAATTGCCGTTCTATTCAGAGGAGAACGTCACTCAGAATCCAGAAGCAAATGAATTCCCGAATGATTTCATTGAACATCAAAATCAAGAATCAAAGATTACAGAATTACCTCATAATTCTGACGATAATGTGAATCACGGTCCAGAGATTGTAGAACTCTCAAAAAGCTCCGAAGAGCACGAAGATCAAGAGTCTCACATTATTGAGTTGCCATTCAATTCAGTGGAGCACGTACATCAAGACTCTGAAGAACTTGGATCTTCAGAAAGCATTGTTGAAAAAGAAGGTCAGCAATCAAACTTCCCAGAATTGCCACACTATTCAGAGGAGAACGCTACCCAGAATTCCGAAGAAAAAGAGCGCCCAAATGACTCCATTAAGCACGAAAATCAAGAATCGAACGTTACGGAATTACCTCATAATTCTGACGATAATGTGAATCATGGTCCAGAGATTGTAGAACTCCCAAAAAGCTCCGAAGAGCATAATGATCAGGAGTCTACCGATGTCGAGTTGCCATACAATCAAGAGGAGCAAATACATCAAGATTCAGGCGAAATAGTACATTCAGAAGATTTCGATGAGGAAGAAAATAAGGCATCAAGCGCTACTGAATTGCCACACTATTCAGAGGAGAACGCCATCCAGAATTCCGAAGAAAAAGAACTCCCAAATGATTCCATTAAGCACGAAAATCAAGAATCGAATGTTACAGAATTATCTCATAATTCTGACGATAATGTGAATCACGGTCCAGAGATTGTAGAACTCCCAAAAAGCTCCGAAAAGCTCGAAGATCAAGAGTCTCACATTATCGAGTTACCACCCAATTTAGAGGAGCACGTACATCAAGACTCAAAAGAAATAGTACATTCAGCAGACTTCGATGAGGAGGAAAATCAGGAATCAAACGCTACTGAATTGCCGCACTATTCAGAAGAAAACTTCACTCAGAATTCAGAAACAAATGAATCATCGCATGATTTCATTGAGCAACAAAATCAAGAATCAAACGTTACAGAGTTACCTCCTAACTCCGACGATAATGTGAATCATGGTCCAGAGATGGTAGAACTTCCAAAAAGCTCCGAAGAGCACGAAGATCAAGAGTCTTACATTATCGAGTTGCCACCCAATTCAGTGGAACACGTACACCAAGACTTAGAAGAAATAGGATCTTCAGAAGGCATTGTTGAAGAAGAAAGTGAGCAATCAAACTTCACAGAATTGCCACACTATTCAGAGGAGCACGCTACTCAGAATTCCGAAGAACAAGAGCTCCCAAATGACTTCATTAAGCACGAAAATGGAGAATCGAACTCTTCAGAATTATCACATAACTCTGATGATAATGCAACTGAAAAACCAGAGGTGACAGAACTTTCAAAGAGCTTCGAAGAGCATGAAGAGCAAGAGTCTATCGTTACCGAATTGCCGTACAATTCAAATGAATATATATATCAAGATTCAGATGGAGTAGGAGTTTCAAAAGACTCCGGTGAAAACGAAGATCAAGAATCGAATGCTTCAGAATTGCCACACCATTCAGAACAACACAAAGATCAAGAATCAAACGTCACACAATTAGCACACGATTCAGAGGAGCATATACATCATGAATCGAATGCGACAGAATTACCATACTTCCCAGAGGGGAGCGTCATTGAAAATTCCGAGGAAGTAGAAGTTCCCAATAGGGCCGTTGAAGACGATCAACAGATAAAGGTTACGACGGAATCTTCCATGCCTCTGGAAAATTCAACGGATAATGTTAATCAGCAAGATATATCTACAGAGTTTTCATCTATCTTAGAAGACCACAATAATTATTCGGAATCATCGAATGAGACTAATGAAACTACTCTACTGCCAAATACCGGTCAAGCTCATTGTCCGATTGGTAATCTGACTGGAGAACAGATGGCTCTCATATGTCCGAGTGGTTTCCGGCGTCATCCTAAATACTGCAATCTTTTCTATCAATGTACATCGAATAACGTATTTGACTATAAAGTCACCGTATTAAGTTGCCCTAACTATACTGCATTCGATGAGAAAAAAGTCCAGTGCCTGCCTCTCGATGACCTTACAACTCCTTGCACAGGTATCGAAACTGATCAACGCCTATACGAGCTATTGAGCGATCATTCTTTAACGACGGTAAGGTTGAATTTATATTTATGAAGGATTATTTTAGTAAAGAAATGTATTTCATTTATTTTACTACTCTATTCATTTTTTAGGTTCCTGTGGCCGACAATTGCCTGTGTCCTGGTGTAGGTCATTATCCTCATCATCAATCTAATTGCAGTTCTGCATTTTACAAATGTAAAATGGGTACTAAAGGTTCAATCGAGGGGTATCTTCACCATTGTCCACCCGACTATGTTTACTGGCAAGTTTCGAGAAGGTGTGAAAAAGCCAAGCAACTTCCAATGTGTGATACAAACTGATGTAATTTTTCCTTTCCACCGAAATATACTAAATTTACTTTCGTTTGAGCAATAAAATTTTGAATTGCTTGGCGTGCAGAAAATTTTTCTTGCCAGTTTTCCGTGGTCATCAGATAAATGCTCAGCTACAGTAATATTTCTACTGGCAAGCGTGCCAAAAAAATTTATAAAATTGCATGTAGCTAATAATTTATTGTGTTGTTACTGAAAATGTGCGCTATAATATACTATCACTGAAACACTCGTTATTCAATGAATGTCAAAACAATCTGAAAAACTGCACTTCTGAAGTAGACTGAAAAATTCCAGATAACATTCGTGAATCACTATTTTACAGCAACTTTATTTATTGCTAAACGACATAAATTACGGTTTCATTGAATTTAACACTCGACGGATCAATTGCACTGTGTTTTATGTCTAACATCTCGGGTGGGCTTGATGAAAAAGCGTGCGCGTGATGTTGGAGGTAAATGAACACGTGGAAATGAAACATCACGACGCTTGCGCGTGTGGACTGCCATTCAGTAGTAACGAATCCCACACTCTCCCGTTCACTCCCACGTTCTTTCGCTCCTTCCTTTTTACACCGAGATCCGCAAGATACTGTGGTAGGTAACCGCGGAAAGTACAGACGACCGACATAGAGCGTGAATACGTGTCGCGAAACGGAGGCCGTGGCTACGGGCTTGAGAAATAGTAACAAAACTGTTATGTGAGACGTGCTGTAGTTTATTTCTCGATTCTTGACAGTTTCGTCTATATTTACACTCTAAATTGCTTTGAATTCGAATAAATTCATGTTAGAGCATTTCTTTTCTTTTTCATGTAAAAAAATTTGTCAATAATTTCATGTGAATCTACGTACATTTACGAGCGATGAATATGACAATAATTTTCGTGACCTAAGATCGGTGATGTCAATATCCCGGGCAGCATCTTGGCCATTATTAAATGCAGTTGCTGCTCAAAGCGGGGTTGTAAAGGCATTACATCATTCTCGGAAGTCCAATGAGAAAGATGCAGATAAAAGAGACAACTTGGAAAAGCAACCACCGCCACAATGGAAAAACATCAGTGAGGGCTTGCCTCACGTTCAAGCTAGAAAACTTCTTTGTCGGCATTACTATCCAGAAGGTGGCTGGGGTTGGGTAATTGCTTTGGCGGGTACATTGGCCCATCTTCTCGGTTCCGGTCTCCAATTTTCGGCGCCCGCGACACTCGCCGTTCCAGCTAACGTCAAGTTTCACCATCAACCCCTACATATTGCAGGTAAATCTTTTGCTGTCTCACTCATATAATGTTTAATTGAAACCTCGTTTTTTTTCATCAATAGAAAAAAAAAGAATACCCAGATGACCTTTTTCGAGCGGTTCAATTTTTTCAGTTAATTAATGCGAAATAGTAAGATAAGCTGTGTAATTTCAAGTTATAATACGTCTGCAACGAAACTTTTTAAATAACTTCTTTTAATCTTTGAACAAGCCCAAATAGTTTTCGCACTCAAGCTGTAATATTAAAATACAGGCAAGAGTACTTCTGTATTTAGTGATTAAAAATAACGTAGGCAATCAGAATATACTCTTATGAGAGTCGATAAAATGAGTAAATAAACATATCAATGAAATTATTATTGTTTGAATAATTTTTCTATTGATGCTCTGTAAATGAGGATAGTTCAGTCCAAATTGTGGTGGGGGCCAGCTGTCATAAATCGCGTCAGCACAGTTCAGTTTACGATAGTGATAAGAAAGGGCGGATGTACGATCCACTAGTCGATAAATTTAAAGTTTCATCACGGCTTTTGCCTTCGGCACGTTGCGAATCATCGATTTCGCCGAGGAAGTGTGGCTGATCCTAACGCAGTTCACTGGGTTACAGTCTCGTTCCACTGATTCTCGAATATATATATCCGCAAAAGACATACCATATACCAGGAGTATCCATAACTCAGCCCCAAATCCTTGATTTGAGCCCTCGCAGTAACTCCCGAATTTTATATAATCGACAATTTTACAATAATAGGTAATTCTCGTCTAGAAAGTATCGTCGATTAATTCAACAGCATTTCGGTATCAATGAGGCCACACGACACTTGTGGAAGTTATGGATAAAACCGCTTTAATGGCGACGTACAACTGACTCGGAAATAGGAACACGCAATTGACGTCGATACGGCGCACGACGATTTACGATACGTCGTTAGTAACAGTGTCAACCAATCACCACGGGATTTCCACGCAGCAGCTTGTCTCATCAGCGCACACTACAGTGATGAAATGGGAAAGATGAATTCGAAGCGGCAAATCCCGAGCACCAATGTCGCGCGCAAGTTACGTGTACCGATACATAAGCAAGATGACTTACAGCCCCTGAGAGGAATCAACGCAGGACGATGGCAGAAAGCCTTTACGGCCAACGACCGCGGACATCGACTATCCATAGCAGCAGGAAAAAGCATATAATAGTTGCTATATAGAGGGAAATTCGTCTAATCTCGACCATTTTGCATTAAACCATACATGTTTACGGTCATTATTTCGATATTTTTTCGCTCATCCAAACTGGTCGCTAAAATCGGTAAAGGCCACTACGAATCACCTATTCGTGAGAGCCGGGAAAACAAGTTCTGATACGGGCAACGCGCATCAGTCTCACCCGCGGGAGCAATCGAGTCGTTTGAATCACACAAGTGCAAACGATCACGACGGATTCGATTAAGTGGAACAAGTCAAATTTATACCCTTGCTTTTCACAAAGTTTTCCTTTTCGAATCTGCTTGCCATCGGCATTTTGCCTTTTTCGTGATAAATCACGTTCATAATTAACCAAAGTACACCTGCACGTAATTTTCAGTGCACCAAGTATAGGAAGGGAGCATGAAGTGTATACACAGGGTGTGCTTTCGACGAAATAGAGACAGAGAATGATTAAACGTGTTTGTATCGTGTAGCCTATTCGTTCGTGGAAATCCCGCGAGCATTACATGTCGTGTACAAAAAGCTCGTGGATAACTCGGCGTAACAAGAACTTGATCAACTACAGACGCGATACTGCGCGAGCGTCGATAGAAAATAATGATCGAGCTATCATACAATGTGTTGATAGAACTTTTAGTGTTAGAGTATATTTTTCATTAACTTGAATGTGTATCATAAAAAAATTATAGAGTCATTGACTGTTATGTGCAATCGTTTGAAATTTCATAGCACTTGAACATGAATATTCGGTACTGTACCATGAATCGCTAAAGTAGATCTGCGCGCGCGTCCTTCTTCGTTACCTGTACATATATATCCGCGCACCCTGCGTTACCAGCATCTTTTCTCTATAATTAATTTTAAACATTTTTTTATTATAGATTGCCTTATTGAACTAATCAATTAACTGATAGGCACTTGATAAATCATTAAAGTAATTCTTGGATTAGATTACAAGGCTTCTATATAGGTATTAACTAATGCATAAAGAAAACTCGTAATAAAATTCCATTTTTTTTTTATTGAATTATTATTCGCTGTATACTGAAGACTACCTCTTACATCCAATCACCACGATTGTCTCGTTCTTATGCAATATCCTCGATATTAAGAGGGCATGAAAGTTACCATCCAAGTACTGAGTGTGCAACAGAGCCGGTGTTACCGGTCCATGCGAGTGCGAGAGTGAGAGAGGGTCTTTCATGTCCTCTTATAAAGAGCTACGCTGAGAAGATATCCAACCAAGTTCTAACTCGCTTTACCACTCTCAGATCCAGATTTTATGAGGGCGTAAAGTAGAAATTCACATTCGTCCAAAGTTTGTCCACAAGACTAGTGTCTAGACATTTTTTCGTTTCTGTGTTTACAAGGTCATTTACCTCTTCTCATAGTCTGTCAGCTCCTTATATTATTCATTTGTCCGTCCACCACGTACAGATCTCGTCTCGTCCGTAAGCGGTTATCCAACTGTCATGTAAATCAAATGTCGTAGTCTACGTATTGTGTTATCTGTGGGAAATAAATTTTTAGAGAATGGGAAGTCATCTCAACTATAAGATTTCAAGGGCAATGACACCCCTGCACTCGGGAATAATATAATACGCTTTGATCCAATCTACTATCTACTTCAATTCACCATGGAAAAAAATGATGAAATTATTCCAGTCGTTTTCTTTTTAGAAAACGATTCACGTATTTTCTGGGAGTCAAATCGATATATACTTTATTTTGTCCCATTAAGAGGAAAATCGTAAAAAAAAAAAACCTGACGTATACTATCCTTCAACACCTTTAGGGCTTCTCAACGACTATCTTCGATATAGAACTTATTGTCAATAACGTTGATAACCTCCCAGTAGAACCCTCTCTTAGTACAAGTGATTGATCTCAGGTTACCCATGATTGACGCCCTTCTGTTTGTAGTGGCGTAACGACCCCAAATTGCCGATCCAAGTCACTTTATTTATCATCCACTCGAAATGAACATTTTAGACAATAAGTAGAGCGAGTATCTTGTGTCTATATATATTTATGTCAGGTGTGCGTATACTGATATGTGACAAGTGGAGGCAAGAAATCTAAAGAAATTTCCATAAACCGCGTATATAGAAATAGAATTATAAAAACAACTATGGAAATCTTAGTAAAGTGCAGAAAAAAGTGTTATTGGTGAGAACGTATATCAAATGCCGATGTCGCACAGCCGCCGCAGCGCGGAATTCATGGGCCAGCTTGGCGCGGCACACGACCATCTCCACGTTCTGTATCTGAATCACACTGGCAGTCCACGAGCGACGCGCGTCTGGTTCGGTCGACGCTTGTCCGAAATCACCTAGAACACATCTCTCACCCGTATATGATTTACATCGCGTAAATCGATTACTCTTATTTTCATTCAAAAGGTTATCATGCATCCACAAATCATTTGTGAGCAAAATAAAATTTTTTACAGTAAATAACCACGTTTCATACTGCTCAAGCTTACATTACGTGGCCGTAAATCAGCTTGCGCGTAGTGGGAGTACAAAGAGAAGAGAAAAAGAAAATACTGGGATATTGGTGGCGCAATGGGAAAAAACGAGGTGAAACGAATTACAAATCGGGGGCTCTTGCAAAAGCCCGTCCAACGATAATGAACCCCATTCGTGTAGAGTTCTCCAGTAACACGTCAACGACGTACAGTAAACGGGATCGTCCACGCAGAGGGCTGCGAAAACTCTTTGGTAGAAATACCTGGAGCATTAACCATTCAAGTAAATACAAGGGTAGAGTTGAAAAGTCTCTTACATCAAGTAGGATTAGACAACTAAATAACGGGCAATTGTGTCAAAGTATTGATATAGCAAAAAGTCCTAAGAGAAATGGAGATTATCGGTTGGAAATACAAAAAAGTTCAATTACCAAGTGGAACAGTCAGAGTAATGCAATCACAAAGGATCAACGCAGTCTGCCTCAATGTCTAGGATATTATCATGGGACCTGCAGAAAGAAAGGCAAGTTTTCTGGAACAAGAGAGCTGAGTCAGTTGGCTAAGAAACGAGATGAGAAGAATTTCCGGGGAAAAAGTGATGAAAATCTTTCACCCGCGAACTCTTTCGACCACTATAATCACCAAGAATTCTCGGTTTATCATCGTCACGCGAAAGAACGAAGCGGCAATGTTAGGTCACTCCAAGATTTGCCCAAGCTCCGCCACTATGACAAGTTGGCTCCGCGACAGAACTCTCCGTATCCGGGAGCAAAGAGAGTCAACCAGTTGTTGGCCCCAGGGGACAATAAGAGCCAGACGTATTCTTGCGAATCGTTTCACGACTGTGAGCATTGCGGTCAGCGGCACTATTCGTCCTCGAAGCAATTCAAAATAAACAAAGAATTGATTACGATCAAGACGCATGTTGCACCGCCAGAAAAGAGTAATGATGTGAGATTTGCGCAATATGAAGAGATCCAGGAAATGCCAGGGGCATCGTCATTATTGTACCGAAGCAGATCTTTGCCACAGTTATCTTTACATGATAGTGGCGTTGGAAGTGGTCAGGATAACGGGCCTGCAAGATCTCAATCGAGGCTAGTCGCTGACCTACGTCAACTGTTGACATTGAAGCAGCATTATTATCCCGAGGGTGATTGGGGGTGGGTCATACTTATCGTTGGTGTACTCATCCAAATTATTTCCCACGGAACTCACGGAGCTGTCGGTATATTTATTCACCACGTGGCGACCAAATTCAATACGGAAGTTTATCTTCACGCAGGTGAGTTATATAATGCCTCATTTTTAAGACATTTCTCAGGTCTCCGTAAATAAATGACATGTCAAGGCGTCATCTCATTATTATCATGTTGACCTCGAAGATGTGTGGGTCTATGTGGACGCTATTGCTGCGCGTATATGCTGTGTACTTTCATGGCTGAAATTAAAAATACACAAGACGCAATTGGAAAGTCAAATTCATTGATCTGTATCACCCAATATTTAACAATCCCTGAGGCTATTGATGACGTCGTTCGTAGGTAATTGACAGCGCTGAAATTTTTTGTGTCTATAGAAGTCGCTTCATTTCTTTCTCTGGCGTAATACTTATATTCGTGAGAGTATTTGGATAACGTAAAAACTAGGGTACCGAATTCTTGGAGGCTTTTCATTTTGATTCAAAAGATAAATCAATTGCGTTATGAATTGGCAATATAACTTACGTGAATAAACCGGATGAATAGAGGATGACGCGCCTGTAAGTTGCTGATGGAGGGAGTAAGTGGAGAGCTTGCTACACCTGCTGGTGAATGACAAACATACAGATGTTTTCCACAAAACTTCTCTCTCTTTATGCAGGGTTTATTTTTATATACAATTTGTTGTTAATAAAAACTTGATTTTATGTAGAGATATAATTATATTTTTTCGGAAAAATAGCCAAGACTGTAGAGTGAAATAAAAAACCAAATGAACGACGAATTTTGTTGTTAAAGTGGTCGTCATTGCAAACAGTGGAATTTGCACAGAGGAAACAGTGACAAGGTAAAAATAAAGTATCATTAGATCGAAGATCGATACCATCCAAGTGCCATTACATCTAGCGTTACTTCTCTTGATTCACTATGGCAGCATTCGTGAAAAGTTTTCACTCACAATGGTCTATACATGGCCCAGATATTGTATGAGCTGGAACTCTTTCTTTTTCTCATTTTCGCGAGAAAAAGGAAGAGCATCAATGCTATTGAATTGAGCCAATATCTTGGAAATTTCTCATACACCCTGAAAAAAGCAAAAATTTATCAAGACACATTATCATCAGTAGTTTACTTAAAATCATCACAAATGTTCGACACATATATTACTGAAGCAAAATCCGCCAATGGCACATCCTAGCTTCATACGTACAGTTTGCTACCTGTATAATGTACGGATAGAATGAAAACATTACCTTTACATTATCTTTAGATAGGTTCTCCTTGAGGATGATCGTAAGATATGAGCACATTCATTGTTTCTCGTAGCGCTTATACTCAAAAGTGCGGTTATTGGCGCAAAGTCTGATAAAATAACATTTATGATTGAGTAGAGTCTCACAGAGCTGAGACAATTTACCAGTCCTGGCTTCATTGTCTTCTTTTTTCTAACTACTACATAGTCACTTAAGCTCGACGAGTTATTCCACTAGACAAGTTCCCTCTTCGACTACCCTTCTAAAATTACTGCGATGTGACATTCGTCGAAACAGATCGATAAAGTCAAATAGAGCTCGACGTAAGTGTACGCAGAAAATTGGCCGGCAAATTGCGCTGCGACAAAACGTAAATTGAGTGGTAGGATAACTGCATCAATCAACTGGCGAAGGAAATAACAGTCAAGTCACCATTATTGATTAAATAATAGAGGCGGTTACGAGCAAAAAATGGTTCAAGACTCTATTTCGACGATACGGGGACATTATGGGACAATTGTTGAGGGGAAAGACTTGTACTTACAACTTGCATCGCCATAATGACTCGTAAATATTGAAAAAGCTGAAGGGTTAGGCACTTGCCTTTCCTCGGGTGATACGTCAGTCTGCAGGAAATTATGAGCGCTTCTGACAAGATAGTTATATTTTTGCCATGTCATCGCTATGGTACAGCATATTCGTATTTCGCTGGCTGGGATTGTGGCATTCGAATGACTGGCTGCCAGGGTGGAAAGCAAAACTCTATATCGGTTATACTGCGTGCATCTTTGCTCTAATGTATTCATTTACATCGTCCCAATTTATAATGCTCTATGGTTGCATCGGTAATGCCAACGAATTCACTGATGCATCTTTCATGTTACTGACGATGATGGCCATATGTGGAAAAATGGTAAATATGATTATTAAACGAAAAGCTGTTGCAGATATAGTGAGAACAATGGAAACCGATCCATTCAACCCACAAGACTCTGAAGAGCAAGCGATTATATCAAAATTTACCGAAACGATTAAGTGAGTAGACACAATATCTTCTAGTATTTTCGATAATTATTATCATCAAGTATGCACTTCGAAGGTTGTACACTCTCTTGTACGCAATCCTGACAGAGGCAACAGTCACCATGCTCACGGTCGTCTCAGTTGTGCAGGACGTCCCTAATAGGGCTTTACCCTTTAAAGCCTGGCTACCATTTAGCCTGTCAACACCTACCATGTACTGGATCGTTTACATCCATCAAATACTTGGTCACTACGTCGGAGCTAATGTCAATATCGGATTCGACAGCTTAATACCTGGCATGATGATGATTGTGTGTGCTCAATTGAAGATACTCAAACATCGATTTCATAAGATCCACCAAACCGTCAACGACAGTCGCAACTCGGCAACCCTTAATAATAATCATATCAAGAACCTGATAAATTTGGAGAAGAAACTTGTTGCTGATTGTACAAAGCACCATATTGCCATATTTCAGTTGAGTTTCATTGCAGCACTTACTTAAACATGCATGAATTTTAATGAAATTATTTATGTATTTTCCCAATAATTTTTCAGATTTGCCCAGTTATCCAACGACACCTTCGTTGTCTCAATTTTTCTGCAATTCTGTGCTAGTTCACTTGTACTCTGTGTCAGTATTTTTAATCTATCGCATTCGAAGCCCTTTAGTCAAGAATTTACGTCTATCGTCATGTACCTTATGTGCATGTTAATTCAAATATTTGTCTTCTGCCGATATGCTACAGAAGTTTCTCTTGAGGTGAAAAAATGGAGATCGACTCATCTATATTATAGATAGTGCTGTTTTCATTCAGAATTAATTTTACGTTCATTATTGACTTTCCAGAGTGAAAGTGTCAACGATGCTATTTATGCAATGGAGTGGACGTCTCTGACTACCAATACTAAGAAAAGTTTACTCCTGGTTATGGCACGTACTCTGCGACCAATAAACTATACGAGTTGCCATATTACTCTATCCCTAGTTTCATTCAGCAGTGTATGTTCATAATTCCATATCCTATTGCAAGTCAAAGTGACTGATGTATGTATATTGATATTATTACTTTTTTTGTTCTAGCTTCTTAAATTCTCCTACTCGACATATAACATACTTCAACATTCCTCACAATAGGAGAAAACAAAACCCAATCAGACGAAAAGATGAAAAAAAATTTACTTAATTTTAGACATTTTGATTTTTGGCATTCGTTAGTTGGTTTTGAAGTGGAACGTACGTGAGTAAGGAAATTGAATTTATTCGGAATAATTTATGTCATGGGTGAACACGCGGGATCTTGCTGCCCCTCATTGTCGTGTCGACGGGCATATGAGCATCTCGACTGACATGTGTATAGGAATATAGCCCAGTGCACTGAATAAAATATGCCTCTGCTATTTTGCACGACACAAAAACGAATGATCATAAAGCACGAAAAGATACGAGTTATGCAAAAATATCGTTTGCTTTTGCCATTTATTATTTTTTTTCGTCCCCCCCCCCCCCCCCCCCTTGATCTCTGACATACACCTATTATATAAATGTAATTAAAGGTACAATACACAGATAATTGTACTTACTAGGGTAGCTCACGCGCAAGCGCGCGCTTGTGAATTAGGCCTTTGGCGCATCAAACAATGTAAGGCGAGATTGCGAGATCGAGACACACATGGTTACTTTATAAGGGGTCAAAAATTCGGAAAAAATATCAGGATAACAGTATCACCCAATATTTAACCGTCCCTGAGGCTATTGATGACGTCTCTCGTAGGTAATTGACAGCGCTGAAATTTTTTGTGCCTATAGAAGCCGCTTCATTTCTTTCTCTGGCGCAATATATTCGTGAGAGTATTTGTATAACATAAACACTAGGGTACCGAACTCTTGGAGGCTTTTCATTTCGATTTAAAAGATAAATCAATCACGTTATGAATTGTTAATACAACTTACGTGAATACATCGGATGAATAGAGGATGACGCACCTTTAAGTTGCCGGAGGGAGTAAGTGGAGAGCTTGCTACACCTGCTGGTGGATGACAAAAATACAGATGTTTTCCACAACACCTCTCTCTCTTTATGCAGGTTTTATTTTTATATGCAATTTGTTGCAAATAAAAACTTGATTTTATATAGAGACGCAACTATATTTTTTCGGAAAAATAGCCAAGACTGTAGAGTGAAATAAAAAACCAAATGAACGACGAATTTTGTTGTTAAAGT
>JABSMT010004427.1:0-20548 GCA_018902335.1 Eumacrocentrus americanus | reverse complement strand
AGGTAAGTATAATGAATAAATATGATTGAAATTGAAATATAGAGAAAATGAGATCAGTTAAAGAGCATATCTGTATTCCAAAACAGGTGGTCCTGGGTTCAAATCTCAGGCGAGATGATCAGTTTTTCGAAAATTTAATGGATCTCATATCCATTATAAACGCAGGATGTGCCCGGATGGACGTTAGAACCCCGAAGATGATGTTATTTGGAAATTGCAGGAAATACGTTTATTCAAATAAATGTATTTGTCTGTGAATTTATCAAATAGACAATCGTGAATGTATTTAAAAAATCTTTACAATTCTTTAGTCAAGAGAAAGTTTATTTTAAATTAAATAATATCACAAATGAGGGGAATAATGGAGACTGCGCAAAAGGAGCCCAAAGAGAGGATGATGATTTATTGTATTATAAATAAATACAATTTTTTTACTTTCAGCAATCTTCTAAAACTAAAAGAGTATTCTTTAGAATTTTAATTATTCTTGTTATTCCGGCACCAGGTTTCCACAGGCTACCGGATGGACGTTGAGCCCCGGAGATGACGTCACACATCAAAATAGATAGTTTCTGGGATCCCAATGGCTGCCAACTCATCGCAATGTTGACAGACGTACGTTGACTTTCCTCGGAATTTTTTCAACGGCCGTCGTTTCGTCTTATTGTCGTGAATTAAATTACATCAGAGATTTACAATTACGTTAGAAATTTTTTTCAACATGAATTCGATTTATGGCGCCGTCCTGGCGCTACTCATGGCGATCGCCAATGTCCAGAGTATCATGTTCGAATTGGAGCCGAATATGCGAAAATGTTTGAAACAAGAAGTCGAGGCTCATGTCCTGGTTGTAGGAGAGTACGAGGTGTCTGATGCACCTGGCCAGAGAGTCGACTACGTGGTAAGGATCTTGTGATATCCTGATGACGTCCACAAAACTCATAGGTTATGTGCGACTAACCTGCAATATGGCTAGAGAGTTAAAATACATGGGAAATTCTGTTTAATGATTATAGATCAAGGACTCTAAGGGTCACATTCTTTCCCAGAAGGAAGATATCCCTCATGCAAAAGTGTGGAAGTTCACATTTTCCACTGAGACCTATGATACCTTTGAGATTTGCTTTAACTCACATCTACCAAATCGTATGTATATCAATCGCAAAAGGTTCTCAATGTTTTCTTATCTTTCTGCAAGATTAACAATGTGTAAATGGTTTTGCAGATCAACGAGGCATGACACAAGAAATTATGGTGATCACAAAACGTGGGCTTGAAGCTAAAAGCTATGAAGCTGTAAGTTATCGAATTGATTGGAGAATTGAAAAGTTTTCTAAATCTTCCAACAGATATTCTCACTCTTTTTTCTCTTTTATATGTGAACTTATTTGGCCGCTCAGCTGGTAAATGAAATATGTTCATTTCGTTGATTTGTGTGTCACCCTTTTATAAATTAATACCATCAGCACATCACCCTGTATGAATTCATTTTCCCCTTAGCAGTGATTTAGTTTTTTGTTGTCCATTTCTATCAGTCGCACAATAGTACTGACATAATTAAAATTGTTATTATACATTTAATTATCCTTGTTACGTAATTTGTTTGATAAATCTGCCTAACTATATGGTTGCGAATTCATTGAAACCAAACAGATATACAAGATCAATAATTCTTGTGCATTTTTTTATTCTAATAGATTGGTGAAGCAGCAAAATTGAAGCCAATTGAGGTGGAACTTAAACGTTTGGAAGATTTATCAGCGAATATTGTCCAAGACTTTGCACGGATGCGTCAGCGAGAAGAGCAAATGCGAGATACCAACGGTAAAATAAATGATCGTTATATGTCTTTATTAGCTATAAAACAATACTATTCAACTGAGTAATTTCTTTTCAACTTTTCAGAGACGACAAATGCACGAGTACTGTACTTCAGTATATTCTCGATGTGCTGTCTCTTGGGTCTCGCCACTTGGCAAGTCTTCTATCTGAGACGTTTCTTCAGAGCAAAGAAACTTATAGAGTGAGCATGCCGACTAGTCTTCTGAGGAAGCACGTGTATCGAAGACATTCGTTTAAGATGGTGTGCAGAAAGAGAGAAGAATAAAAAGAGACGAGACTCGAAGGAATATTTTTCAGAGTGATTAAGTTGTATCGTGATTTGAGAATATTGTACAAAATAACTTTTCAGCCATCTTCACTTTATCATCCATATTTTATAGCGCCACACGTTATTAATTGTACTTTTCCTAATATATAAACATAATGGAGGAATGATATTGTAAACACTACCTTTTGATGGGACGATTATTAAATTAACTATACCTATCATGATTTAGTATGATGGTTCATGTAATTTAGTGGTTGTAATCAATAAATCATTATTGCTAATACTGTAGCATTTATTATTTTGTCTACCAATTAAGTAATCCATGATAATTTATCAGTTTAAAAAATTAACGAAAGCATTTTTGAACTTTTCGAACAAATAAGAAATTTGAATTTCCCGCCAATAATAAAGGTGCGCCGATGCGTGAAAACGGCTCGTCAGCTGCCACCACATTTCGTGAATCGACACGTGTGAGAGCAAAAATTTCATAATCAACTAATCTCTTACGAGATTATTAGTTGTCATCCAGCTGGTATGGTCTTTTATAATCATCATTTCATTCATTTAAATTTAATTAACAAATACAGAAAAATTTTCATTCACTCCAAAAGCTTTCTCTATTAACAATTCTTGTTGCATCATCAACAGGACAATCCGGAGGCTTGGAGTCATGCCTACTGTCGGCGTGAAACGTGATTTGCTTTTCAAAGCTTTGGGCCAAACATATTGTAAGAAAACCTCCAATTTTATTTTATCACCAATCAACAATGTATAGTTATTTAATGTCTATTATATTCCACAGCTGACGATGAATTTCAAAACTTGTGTTTTGCATTCGGTCTGGAGCTCGACGAAGTGGTAAATTCATTATTATTCCCTTATATCAAGGTTTTTTTTCATCGGACCTGGATAATTAATTCTCATGGTTCCTTTAGACAACAGAGAAGCAGATGATTGCTAAAGAACAAGGTGCAGAGCAAAGTTCTGGAGCATCAGAGGAAGTTATATATAGAATAGATGTCCCTGCAAATAGATATGATCTATTGTGTCTGGAGGGCTTGGTTAATGGCTTATTAGTCTTTCAGGAGAAGTAAGAAATTTGAACTCACAATTGATCAATAGAAAGTATTGTTATAGTTTTTTGTTTTCTTCACACAGGATTCCACAACCTCGTTATGAACTGATTGAACCCATTCCTCCAAAGAAAATTGAAAGAATTACAGTCACAACGACAGTAAGGACTAATTAATCAAATTAATTATTCATGTCACCGAGTATTATGGAGTGATATCAGTAAATAATTCATTCTAGTGTAAGCAAATTCGACCATACGTCGTTGGAGCTATTCTGAGAGGAGTCAAGTTGACTAAAGAGTCTTATGACAGCTTCATAGATCTCCAGGATAAATTGCATCAGAATATAGGAAGAAAACGCTCTTTAGTGTCAATTGGAACGCACGATCTGGATACGATTAAAGGCCCCTTTATTTACGATGCAAAACCACCGAAGGAAATCTGTTTCAAGCCCCTCAATCAAGACAAGGAGTACACTGGTCTGGGCATTATGGATCTGTATGCAGTAAGTTTTAGGGTTTTCCCCTTAAAAATTTAATTGTTCAGTTATTAAAAGCAGAAATTCCGTTTTGCAGCATCATGCACAATTGAAGCAGTATTTACCGATCATAAAAGACAGTCCAGTCTTCCCAATTGTGTATGATAGCAATGGAGTAGTATTATCACTACCACCAATCATCAATTCTGATCATTCGAAAATTACTTTGGATACAAAAAATATCTTCATTGAGTGCACTGCCACTGATCTAACAAAGGTATTATATCCTCAATTTCTTCATTTGTTAAATAAATGAAACGTTAAAATAATTTTTTTCCATTAATTGCAGGCAAAAGTCGTCGTGGACACTGTAGTATGCGCTTTTAGCCAGTATTGTCAACAAAAATTTACTATCGAGCCAATTGAAATTATTTATTCAGAGACTAAAGAAACAGTCCTTTCCCCGGAACTCGAGTATCGTTTGAACGAGATAAACAGTGAGGATGCAGTGAATTACATAGGTATAATGCAATCACCACAGGAAGTAGCTCGACTATTGTCTAAAATGTGCTTGAAGAGTCAAGTAAAAAAGGGAAATCAATTAGAAGTTGAGATTCCACCAACTCGTCACGACGTGATTCACGCTTGTGACATTTACGAGGACATAGCAATCGCTTGGGGATACAACAAAATCAAGAAAACTATTCCACAAACGTCGACAATTGGTCGAGAATTTCCACTAAATAAGCTGACAGATCATCTACGAGTAGAATTGGCACAAGCTGGCTTTACAGAAGCTCTCACATTCTCTCTGTGTTCTCGAGAAGACATTGCAGATAAATTGGGCTGGAAATTCGACCAAATACCAGCAGTCACTATATCCAATCCCAAGACACTCGAATTTCAAGTTGCTCGAACGTGCTTGGTGTCTGGTCTATTGAAAACAATTGCAGCTAACAAGAAAATGCCTCTGCCTCTAAAGTTATTCGAAGTCTCAGACGTCGTGCTACGCGATTCAAAGGCTGAATGTGGAGCTAGGAACGAAAGAAGACTGTGTGCAGTCTATTGCAATAAATCAGCTGGCTTTGAAATCATCCATGGACTTCTGGACAGGGTAATGCAATTGCTGGAGGTCCCCAGAAGCATCGATAAAACCGATGAGGGATATTGCCTCAAGTCTGAAGAAAGTAAGATTTAAAGAATTCCCGTATAATTAATTTTATTACAGCAATCTATCATTTCCATCATTTTTGTTTCTAGATCCTACATACTTTCCACAACGCTGTGCGAGTATTATTGTGCATGGGAAAGTCATTGGAACGATGGGTGTGCTACATCCAGACGTGCTTCAGAAGTTTGAGCTCCATCTGCCCTGCTCAGCTTTGGAAATAAATATCCAACCATTTTTATAAACCTATTTATGCTCACACTCTCTTTGTACTATTATTAACAAATAGAAGCGTCCACATGAAAGAAAATATAATTTCAATACTAATAGTTTAATTCATTCATCGTAAATCTCTTGCTCGAGGCGTAGACAGAACTATAATCATCGTGTTATTATGTCAAAGTCCCCTTTACGATAAGATAACAGACAACGTGAAATATAAAAATTCCAACGTGTAGTCGACGATAAGCTTACTAAGGAATTAGCATAAAAACAACAATGCCAACAATGAATAGACATAAACAAGAAAAAATCGAAAATTCAATTGTTAATTTTTGAATTTCCCGCCAAAGAAGTGGGCATGCGTCATTGGGACGGCCTCGCCGATTTGCTATCGAGAGCGAGAGAGAAAGAAAGCCGCGATTGCACAAAGCGGCCCCTAGCGTTCGCATCTTCCGAATGGCTGAGAAGGGTATCCGGGTGCGGGTTGGGGGAGACTACTAGGGAACTGGCTCGTCGCGGCCATAGTCGGCCATAGTAGACATGGCGGGTGTTAGCTTACGTGAATGACGGCGATTGTGAATAGATAGAAATTGCGGATTAGCAAGAAGAATTAGTGTTCCATGTGTGTTTGGACAGCTCGGAAACGATAAAATTAGTGTCATATGATTAATCCGGTAGGTAAAAATGCAGAATGTAGCACAAGGAACAACCTCGGATAGTCAGAAGCACGATAAACCGAGTGTACACGACATTACGTCGTCGACTCCCCAGTCCTCGAACTCTAGCCCCACGAAGTCGGAGACCGAGACCTTCTCAGAACTTCAGCCACGCTTTATGACAGACTCGTCGGAGAGCGAGGAGGACAGTATTTCAGAGGTAAAGATCATCTCCACGAGTCCACCATTTTCCTTATCGTGCATATACATGCTACCGTTTTTTTTTCTGTCCTCTCTTCCTCCATCCATTTCCATTGCGCACGAGGGGCGGCCTTTCGTCCGCATCGCAGTATGCCTGCCTCAACTCACACTGCCATCGGGCCCCGATTCATCGACGACTAAATCTCATTATATTTCATTCGCTAAAATGCCTACGAAATTCATCAGCCCAGCGACATTGTCGTGATGTATTGACAATGAGAGACCCGGCGGCATGAGGGGGACACGATGGACAATTGTCACTGACCCGATGATGAGGAATCAAGGAGCCAAGGTGCTTTCAAATACCAACAGTAACGGTCAACTTTGTGTTGTTCTACAACGGACACAATGATTATTATTATTTTTTTTCTATCGCCAAACTTCATCAACAGGATGAGTGAGAGCATTACGCTATATGGCAAAGGCGATCGAGCGACATGGTGAGAGGCAATACGCGTAGTCT
This sequence comes from Eumacrocentrus americanus, assembly GCA_018902335.1. Taxonomy (NCBI): domain Eukaryota; kingdom Metazoa; phylum Arthropoda; class Insecta; order Hymenoptera; family Braconidae; genus Eumacrocentrus; species Eumacrocentrus americanus. The sequence continues at coordinate 14,117 of JABSMT010004427.1, read as the reverse complement.
GTAGTTCCTGTCTATTCGGTGCACGCCTGTGACATGATCGGATAATGAAATTCGCATCAATGGAGACCGATCTCGTCGAGGGTACATCGCAAATTCACGTAGCGCATTTACAGAGTATGAGCCAAAAAAAAAAGAAACTAAACATATGTAGGTACTCATAAGCATTATGTGTGTACATAAGTCTTTGAATTGTCGTCCTATCCCGCAGTCGCGTCAGGTTGCTGGTGCCTTTGATCCGAGGCCTACGACCTAGCTCTCCCACTATAACACGAGGCCTTACTTGCGCCACAGTACGAGATTGCGATTCTGTACACTGCGAACGGCCTATGTGTTGCTTTTTTTATTTGCCTCTTTGGTTTTCCTCAGCTTACCACGACCTTTTCACTGCCAGCTATAAAACAACCAAATGTGCGAAATAAATGGTCTGGGCGAAATTCGTGCGCTCGTTACATAACCGGAAATATACATACATACATGCAGAAGGTATGCATTCGCGAGACGTCAGGCGTACACACGCGGAATCGCGACGACGCTGCGAGAGACTAGACAATGACGAACTTTAGCTTCTACGCTGATTAACCAAACTTTTTACGCCTCGATCCGCCATTTCACTGTCTAGCCCTTCTCTCTCGCTCTCTCTCTCTCTCTCTATGTGTATGTCTGATTATTTTTTTAAATGCCTCATTAGATTCACCCATGACCGCTGATCATTGAGACATGAATGCGTCATTTATACCAATTTAAAATTCCGGGATGTTGCCGCCCCTCCAGCATCGCCCTTTTCTAATCTCGCTGCTCCTGTTATGTGTGTATTTGAAATACAGGCGCCACTGTCCTATTTTATATAGGTAGGATATACCTATATATTAAAAGTTTGGAGACGGTTCTCACCGTACATACATTCTTTTTGCCCTGGTTCTCGTGTCCGCGAGACTCGCCTTCTGCTTCGTCTTCTTCTTCTTCGCCCCTCGCCAATCCTTTGTTACGCCTCGACGTGAAGCATTTCGATAGTGTCGTGAGTGAATCAGCAGGGCCGTAGCAAAGCTGCGGACGAGTTTTGCGAGAAAACGACGAGGAAAATGCGATTGGATTGTGCAAACGGACGGGCGAAGGGAAATTAGCGGCCAAGTGTCAGTTTCATCCACCTCTGGAATGGCTGCACATTGTTCAATTCTCCTTGTAGCCTGCTAGGCCAACCAGCGAGTCAGCCAGCCAGCCGAGGCTCTCAAACGATCGGATATAATACTGACGTATAGCTATACTTTCACCCGTATCTTCTCCCTTTATATATTCACCTTGTTCATCTCTACTCCTTGCTGTTTCCTGCTGCTGCTGCTGCTGCTGCTGTGACTACATTTTCCTCCTTTACGTTTCTTTTTCGTTGCTGCATGAAATTACATTCTAAGAAGGAGGTGCATGTGCAGAAGAATGTGTTTTTAGTTTGTCGTACTGTATTTTCCCTTCGACTCTCTCACGACGGATGTGAGTTCAGTCGAGTGGATATATATCGTGATTCGACTCGTCGAATGTGTGTGGTTTGATGCACTTTCATTCTCACGGAATTATTACCCTCGAGTCAACAGTCTTTTAGTGTGTACCGTTGAATGGCAGAATAATGATTTTTGTTGTTGTAATTATTCTGTTGGTTTTTCATGTAAACTCAGCTAAAACTTGTGCACTCCATTACTATATAACCTACGCGAGCCTTGCCTTCTGACGTGCATAACCTCAATTTTTCATTTTATTGCGTTCTGCATACCAGAGGAAATCAACGTCATTATACATTTTTTCTTGTTCCCCGCACAAGGAAATGTCGGACGCTCTCTCAAAGAATTATTTAGATGTAAGAAAAATATTTATTTCAATTCATACAAGCTCTATCTTAACTTATTTTCATTGTTTGGAGCTACTAACAAATTACTAGATACCTAGAGGCAGAGAGAACTTAGAGAGCCATTCATTATGTGTCAGCGCACGTGTCAAAGTTGCCCAACGACATTTTTTAATAAAGAAGTTTTAATTTTTTTTGTTTCTCTCTTTTTTTCTTTTAGCCGGAGTTCTTTCGTGCGGCGATCGAACAAGCGGCATTGGAGGAGGACCACCATTTGGAGACATCCAAATTTTTATTAACACCCGAAGATCCAGAGCGCTCGGTGGACCCTGAGACACAGGCGAGATTGGAGGCATTATTGGAAGCAGCGGGAATTGGAAAATTATCGACTACCGATGGCAAGCATATGCCAGATCATGAAGTCCTTAGACGCTTAACGTCCAGTGTATCTTGCGCTTTGGACGAAGCGGCTGCCGCATTGACACGTATGCGCAGCGACAATAATCCGCGGAGTCAGACCGAGAAGCGCTCGCTGGTGGAAGCCTGCAGCGACGGCGACGTTGGCACCGTTAGGAAGCTGCTTACTGAGGGCCGGAGTGTACACGAAACTACGGAGGAAGGCGAGAGTTTGCTTTCCCTTGCCTGCTCAGCTGGATATTACGAGCTTGCGCAGGTTTGTTGTGATTTTTTAGCTAGATCTTTTTCAATCTTTTTCCAAAGCTAGAAGTCTGTAAAAAGCCCTTGAAAATATTCTCCTCTTTCTATTGTTAATAGGTATTGCTAGCCATGAATGCCAATGTTGAGGATAGAGGCATCAAGGGGGATTGCACCCCTCTGATGGAGGCCGCTAGTGCTGGCCACGTGGATATGGTCAGTTTGCTCACTGCTCATGGGTCGGACGTCAATGCCCAGTCCACATCTGGTGAGCTTAATCACCATTATTCCTTATTAATACTAGAATAGTCATTTTTAAAGATATCTAGACAGTAATAAACCTTTCTTTGTGATTAAAATCATATATGTAGCTTCAGTTATCATCTCGTGATATCTTTACATCATTTTCCACCCTATTGAACCCTCTTGAAGCACGAAAATGCTGTTACCCTTGGTTCCTTTCTAAAAGCTGTAAAACTAAAAAAATGCATGATTAATTAAATCACAGGTAATACACCACTAATGTATGGCTGCGCTGGAGGCCACGAAGAAGTAGTAAAAGTCTTGCTAGAGGCTGGCGCAAACGTCGAGGACCACAATGAGAATGGTCACACGCCGTTGATGGAGGCTGCCAGTGCCGGGCACGTGCCAGTCGCGAAGATCTTGCTGGAACACGGTGCTGGTATTAATACTCACTCCAACGAGTTCAAAGAGTCAGCGTTGACATTAGCGTGTTACAAGGGTCACCTTGACATGGTGAGATTTTTACTGGAAGCGGGCGCAGATCAGGAGCACAAGACAGACGAGATGCATACTGCTCTGATGGAGGCGTCCATGGACGGTCATGTGGAGGTGGCACGCCTGCTGCTCGACTCTGGGGCTCAAGTTAACATGCCCACGGACAGTTTTGAGTCGCCATTGACACTGGCAGCGTGTGGTGGACACGTGGATCTTGCGATGCTCTTAATCGAGCGTGGAGCAAACATCGAGGAAGTCAACGACGAGGGCTACACTCCCCTGATGGAGGCAGCTCGCGAGGGCCACGAGGAGATGGTGGCGTTGCTTTTGAGCCAGGGCGCGAATATCAACGCTCAGACAGAAGAGACGCAGGAGACGGCGCTCACACTGGCGTGTTGTGGAGGTTTTCTGGAAGTTGCAGACTTCCTCATCAAAGCTGGTGCAGACATCGAGTTGGGAGCGTCGACCCCGTTGATGGAGGCTGCTCAGGAGGGTCATCTAGACCTTGTACGTTACCTCCTCGAGTCTGGGGCAGACGTGCACGCCCAGACGCAGACCGGAGACACAGCTTTGACCTACGCCTGTGAGAATGGGCACACAGACGTGGCCGATCTGCTGCTACAGTTTGGGGCTGATTTGGAGCACGAGTCCGAAGGCGGACGAACGCCACTGATGAAAGCCTGTCGAGCTGGTCACCTGTGCACGGTGCAATTTTTAATCTCCAAGATGGCCAGTCTCAATCGTAACACGACGAACAACGATCATACGCCACTGTCGCTTGCCTGCGCCGGTGGACACCTCGCGGTAGTCGAGCTCTTGCTTGCTCAATCCGCCGATCCATTCCATAAACTGAAGGACAACTCGACGATGCTGATTGAGGCGGCCAAGGGTGGGCACACGAGTGTCGTTCAGCTTCTGCTGGACTATCCCCACAGCATCATGATGAATGCGCAACACAGTGCTGCAGGACATCCGACCATGGCGCCGATACCACAACCACAACAGCAACCGCAACAGCAACCCCAGGTTCAGCAGTCCCAGCAGCAGCCTCAGGCCCCTCAAGTAGCTACGGCTATTTCCCAGACACAGCAACCAAACCTCAGTCATCAACAGCAGGTGCCACTTTCTCACCAACAATCACCGTCGATCCAGCAGCAGCAAAATCAGCAGCAGCAGACCGCTGAGCAGAACCAAAACCAAAATCTCCAACCGAAACATAATAGCCAAAAGTCGCTACTCCGAAAGAATCGGTCGGTGACGGTGATGCCTGATGCGAGTCTGACCTCAGCCGAGGCACAGCAAGTTCGTACACAGCCTGCAGGGGAGGCCGTCGCTACGACTATGGATGACACCAATATTTTGGATAAGGGTAGTGGTGGTTTCACTAGCCTTTCTGAACCTAATATTACTCTTAGTCCTGCCCCATCACCAGCGGCCGCCTCCACGTCCGCAGAACTTCGTAAAAACACTCGACACGAGCAGATCCTTCAGAAACAACAAATTCTCGAAGAATTGCAGGTATGTCTTTGATAAGAAATTAAGTAGTAAATTTATTGGAATTCTTTTGATGCTAATGATGGATAATAATAATTACAGAGGGTAGAGCGTGAGCTCCAGAACAAGGGCGCAGGCCATTTGTTCATGGGTACGCCTGGCTCGGAAGACCAGAAAAGACAGCAGAAGGCCGCTGACGGTGCAGATTCAACTGATTCACTACTGCCAGGAATGTCGAATATTGATTTGCCAGTTCAATCATCCACTACACATCATGGTAAGTCAATCCGCTCAGTAATTCCTTTTCGCGCTCCTCGTGTACAAAAGTCTACCCTTGACTACATTACGTCGGCCACACGAATCTACAAAAAACAAGAGACACGATAATAATAAAAGGAAATAACGACACGGCGGACTAATTCGATCTTATATGTAAATTTTCTGGCATTCTTTTCATTACATTCACCTCTCTGCACCTCGGTTTAACTAGAAACAGAATAAATTAATAGTCAAAGAAGTCGGTGATCGTGAGTATTTCAACGTAATTTCGTCGAAAGACCGAAAATGGCACACTCGTTCGAATGGTATTGGTGTTTCGTTAGGGATGGTTTGCGGCACGACGTCCGAAATGTCGGGAGGCCTGTTGTCATATCAAGATACCAATCAGGCACTTGCGTATTGCCGCGGGTTTTATCTCGCCAAACGCTTTTCGTTGGAGGAGCGTCTGAGACAAGCCCAACAATCCATGCCTCTGGCTCCTCCTGCAGGGGACACGTTGCCTATGCCGAGCCCCTTTGCTACATCACCACCTGTGTCGCTGCCTTTCGTATTGCCACGACCATATGCCAATGCGACTGCGATGATGAGCACCGCCACGACGACCTCGCCAACTCAACCGGGCATCGTTGCGCCACCACAGAGCACCATTGTGACGCCTCTTCCACAACCAATAACAGCTAGCAGCGATGTCAGTCAAAATACTGCCATAAGTGATCGACCAAAAGCCAAGCCCGTGTCCAAGAAGGAGGGAAAAAATCTGCGGAAGCCCAATATGGCTGCTGGCAAATTCCTTCAGCAGCAAACGCAACAACAACAACAACAACAACAACAACAGCAGCAGCAGCAGCAACAAGTCACGCTAATGGCTGGTCTTCAGCAGCAGTACCAAGAAAAGCAGAGACAACACGCGTTTCAACTTCAGCAAGTCCATGATCTTCAGCAGCTCCAGCAGTTGAATCAGCAGCTTCAGATGCAGCTGGATCAGGTGCAGGTTCGTCGATTGATCTATCCACCGTTCTGATAACAATATTTGGACGAAATTCTGACAGTGTCGCTAATCTCTGAATGCAGGTACAACAGCAGCAACAACACGAAGTGCATCAACCTCAAGGTGGCGTGGTCGGTGGCAGTGGAGGCGATATCCTAATGCCAAGCCAACTGGTAGCACATCTCCACCCCACTCAGACCCACCATGATCATCTTCATGAACAGGTATATCACCTAGATCAGGACTGAATAGTGCCCAATTATTTATAGTAGTAGTTATACTAGTAGATAAAGAAATTTGCGGCTGCGAGCGTAGACGCTGTCTCAAAATGATCGAAATTAGTTAGAAACCACGATGATTCTCTTTTTGTATATATTTGCGTTTGACTTTAAATGTAGCAAACAGCGCAGCAAAATATTCCGGAGTCTATGGAATCGGATTTGTCAAGATTGCATAGAGACAATGCTTGTCCATTCTTTGCGGCCGCTCAGAAAGCAAAGACAATCGCTGTCGATGGCAAAGTCCTCAAGTTAGAAGATGGCATGCAGATACCAATCGACGAGGTTGCCGAAATAATCGAATCCATTACCTTCGACGATGTGCCTAACGGTAACTATAATAATATCACTCGTAAGATCGCGATAATCCAGCGATAGTTTTATTTACAATGGCAAATGATTATTAACCGTCACCATATCTCCGTCTCTTTTTTTCATTACATTACAGCCGGATCAGAAGATCAAGACGAATTAGAACTCAAAAAATTTGATCTTTGCGACAAGGATCAGGAACAGCAATTCCAGCAAGACTTACAGGCGACTGATCACAATCAGTCCTTGCGCCCAATGTCTGAGCAGGTCAGTTTCTATCAAAAGCATTTTTTTAAAATCACCACCAAAAATATACTCATCACTTTGTCTTACATTGCAGGAGGCCAGTGGCTCTGTCCGACGATCCATGGAAAAACTAACTAGAGAGCGAGGTCTGGACGTATTCAAGAAGGGCTTCAAGCGAGGACTGCGGATGGCAGCAGCGCAGGTCCGCGATGGTGAAGTGTACGAAGAACCAGCACTGGATCCATCGGGTATGTCATGGGATTTCTCAAAAAGAAACCCGAACACATATGAATGATTTGTGTCTCCAATTGCAGCCATAGATTCGCTGGTTTTAGGCTGGAATGTTCAGGCAACGGCACGCAGCAGGAGTGGCGCAAAGGTGAGTGCTGGCACGAGTAGCAGCAGCTCGAGTAGTAGCATCAGCAGCAGTAGCGCGAGCAGCAACCAGGTGCAGGTGGCCACGCAGACCCAGGGACTGCCGTCGGCTGCAGTGACGAGTCTTGTTCCACCGGACAAAAAACAAGTATATACTCCAGATGCTTGTGCAAAAGAGAAGAAAGCTAGATGTCCTCTTTTGTCACAGCAACAGACCTGTCAACAGCAGCAACAACAGCAGCCACCGAGCACTGTAGGCGCTGTGATCTCTAGCCAGGTTCAACAGCAACCGCAGGCCCAGCAAAACTACCAGCTGGATCCAACAACAGGCGCAACCGTTGGGCAGCAGTATACCACCCTCAATGTAACCCCAGCAGCAGCTGCACTGGCGACAGGCACGGCTCCAGGGTCTTATCCAGCAACTGCTGCGACGAATCAAGTGCCTATGGCGCCATTCTCCTGCATGGACGTTGACTCGGAGACAGACAGCAATCACGATACCGCATTGACGCTCGCCTGTGCTGGTGGCCACGAAGAGCTCGTCGAGTTCCTTCTGAGTCGTGGGGCAGACATAGAGCATCGCGACAAGAAGGGATTTACGCCACTTATCCTAGCAGCAACGGCTGGACACAAAAACGTCGTTGACATTCTTCTGAATCATGGCGCAGATATCGAAGCGCAGTCCGAGAGAACCAAGGACACTCCCCTGTCACTCGCCTGCAGTGGTGGCAAGATGGAGGTCGTAGAATTACTGCTGAATCGTGGGTCAAACAAGGAACATCGCAATGTATCTGATTACACACCTCTGAGCCTCGCTGCCTCGGGTGGCTACGTGAATATTATTAAGCTCCTGCTGAGCCATGGTGCAGAAATCAATTCAAGAACCGGCTCAAAGCTTGGAATCTCCCCGCTCATGCTCGCAGCTATGAATGGACACACCCCAGCAGTGAAGCTGCTCCTTGATATGGGAAGCGACATCAACGCCCAAATCGAAACCAATCGCAATACTGCTCTCACTCTTGCCTGCTTCCAAGGACGACACGAGGTCGTCAGTCTTCTTCTCGACCGCAAGGCCAATGTGGAGCATCGTGCGAAGACGGGACTCACGCCTTTGATGGAAGCTGCAAGTGGTGGTTATGTGGAAGTTGGCAGAGTCCTGTTGGCAAAGGGTGCCGATGTTAATGCAACGCCTGTGCCCTCGTCACGTGACACTGCCCTCACGATCGCCGCCGACAAGGGTCACTGCCGATTTGTCGAACTACTTCTGTCGAAGCAGACTCAGGTCGAGGTCAAAAACAAAAAAGGAAATAGTCCATTATGGCTCGCTGCTAATGGTGGTCACCTCAATGTCGTCGAGCTTTTGTACCATGCGAAAGCAGACATTGACTCTCAGGACAATCGCAAGGTCTCGTGTCTGATGGCGGCATTTCGTAAGGGGCACATCAAGGTCGTGAAGTGGATGGTTCAGAACGTGACACAGTTTCCCAGTGATCAAGAAATGACGAGGTATATTGCCACGGTTAATGACAAGGAGCTATTGGAGAAGTGTCAAGATTGTGTTAAAGTTATTCGCGCTGCCAAGGAGACTCAAGCAGCCAAGGCCAACAAGAATGCTTCGATTCTTCTTGAAGAGTTGGACATGGAGAAGACACGAGAGGAGTCGAAGAAAGCCGCTGCAGCGCGTAGACGTGAACGCAAAAAGAAAAAGAAGCTCGAGAAAAAGGAGGAGAAACGTAAGCTTTATGAAGAGAACAAAAAGAATGAGACTATCTATGAGGATAAAGAGGATGCAGGAAGAAAGTCTGAAGATGAGGACGCAGACAGGGCTGACGATAGTGAGAACGAGGGTGACGCCGACAGTTGCGAACGAATGGACAACGTTCCCTCGCCTTCACCAGTCAACAGGAGTCCTGATGATCCAGATAAGGAGGAAGGCGATAGTGGAATTGATGCCAATAGCCAGGGCAGTTGTAGCAGTAACGATGTCAAGGCAAGAGAAAGGAAAAAAGATAAGAAAAAGAAGAAAAACAGTCCAAATAGCAATGATAAAGACCCTTCTCCACATCGTGCCCAATCTTCGGTTTTTACTCCAACGCCTAATTTATCCCAGAATACCATAACACCAACGAAACTTCAGCCGTCTACCTCTGATAAGTAAGTCAAGCTTTCAATTGACGTATTGTAATTTTTTTTTTTTTAAACAAACAATTCATTCATTTTTTTTCGTTCATTGCTTGTAGAAGAGCTTCAGTTACGAGCAGTAATAGCGTCAGTGGTTCCTCGAGCTCGACTGTTGCGTCGGTTCCCTCTAATCGCCAGCCAGTAGCATCTGCATCTTCCTCTTCAACTGCGTCCAGTTCCAGTGAACGAAAACTCAAGGGACAGCTTGTATTTGAGTCTTCGAGACACCCTGCAGATCGTGAGGATTTTGAGGCAACGGGGAATGAGAACTACGTGTCTGGCAAAGGAAAAAAGTCTAATAACAATCAGTACGAGAATGATATAATCAATAATGGCGTCAAAAGCACCAATTCCACGAGTCCGAAACAAGGCGGTAAGCGCGAAGAGGGTTGGAAAGAAGTAGTCCGCAAGTAAGTCACACGAAAAAAAAAATTTTTATTGTTTAAACAAAATAATCCGGGAAATTATTTAAAAATTCCTTTTAATGTTTATTAATTTTTTGTTATTACCTGACATTACAGAGGTCAATCGGATGACTCTGGAAGGTTTATGAACTCTCCTTTCCGCTCGAAGAAAGTCTCCGTCCCTCCAAACGCCATCAGCAGGGTAATTGGTCGAGGGGGCAGTAATATAAACGCCATTCGTGGTGCAACTGGTGCACACATCGAGGTCGAAAAGCAGAGCAAATGCCAAGGCGAAAGAATAATAACGATTAAGTAAGTACAATATTAATGAACAAATAAATGTATAAAATTATTAAACCGCGTGAAGTAATATATTAAACATTTTTTTTTGTCTTGCAGAGGGTCGACAGATGCAACCAAGCAAGCTCACACGCTAATAGCAGCATTGATCAAAGACCCAGATGTAGATATTCTTCAGATGCTGCCCAAGAATAAGATAACAGTGGTTACATCGTCATCTTGGGACAAATCGATGATACCAGCAAGTGCTGTAAGTGTCTTTTCTCTTCCTACAAACTCTCCTCATCCTCATTCAGTTTCTCAACCGCATAATTAATTATTTCACAGACATCCAAGCCCAAGGTAGGCCCAGTGAATAAGCCGCAGACAACTGTATCCGGTCCCACGGGTTCCCACGTCAACAAGTCGGGCTACAATGTCTCAGGAATATCTTCAATGGGTCAAATCATACCTCTACGATCATCCTCATCTATTAAGCTAGCTGGAGCATTTTCTGCATCTCTATCGCGTACCACTGCACCTCGACTCGTTGCCGCAGCGGAAAAGCGTGCTCACGCCGTTGCCAGTGGACAAATATCGTCCTCAACTAATACGAGAACCACTATGTCTTACACGAGCGCTATAATGACAGCGGGGAGAGCGACGAAGGTCATAACGACAAGCACAGGGCAATCTTTTGCTGCGAAACTCTCTGACATCACTGCCGCACCTCACACCTCGTCGACAGTGATCCAATCAAATTATAACAGTCAGATAAACAAGCAGAAGTCCTCACAATCAAGCTCTGTATCAGTAATGTCATCAACGATCCCAGTTGCGACTACGCCACTCACCTCGCCCCAACAACCCATGACGAGCACATCGCCAAAGCACTGCCGAACACTGCCGACTTTATCTGCTCCACCTTCAATGCCAGCTCACTACTCTGGCAAGACCTGCTACTCACCCAGTCCTATAGGCATCCAATCGTCCACAGTGACATCAAGTGTCTCGAATGGTTCTGAGGGCAATGCTGCCTCAACATCTACTAGTTCAATGCGTATAACACCTTCGCCACCAGTAGTCGTTCAATCTTCACCTGGTCTACAGCAGCAAGCTCAGCAGTCTCAGCAGTCTGCCCATCATCATCACGTTCCACCTCAGCAACAGCAATCGCAGCAGCAGCAAAATCCATCTCAACTACAGCAGCAGCAACAAATGCGTAGCACAACTCCAGTTGCCCCGCCCATGCACGAGCAGTCCAACTCTCATCAAGGACAACAGCAACCGAGTACTCCTCTAGAATATTCTCTATTCAATGACACCTTCTCGAAAGTGACGCAGCAATCTGTCTGGGGAGGACGTGAAAATGAATCTCATCAGAAGGGAATGAATTTCGCTACAGTCGCGGGAGGTGGTGTGGTAGGAAACGCGTCCAATGTAGCACCGAATAAGTTTATTGACAATGTCCCACCGCAAGTGGACGCTTCGAAGGCGCCAGGCTACAGAGGCACAGCCATGTGTTCACCAGTTTCGAGTAAAACGAATAGTTCGAACAATATTATGTCTACGGGCAATTCAACAATGGGCAATGTTCCCGGCGTGTCGCCATCTGGAATGCACAATCCTATACAGCCACCGCAGTATCAAACGACGATGAATTACAATATGGGCGAGCATCCAATGCCAAATAAGTCTACAGGGCTGGCAGTAGCTCGACCCATAATGAATCAACAGAATATGGAGCTGTCTGGCTCTGGGATGGGTCACCTCAGTCGAGTGTATGCCAGTGAACTTGCCTCGAGAAATGTGAATCATCAGCAGCAACAACAACAGCAGCAACAGAGAGAGCTTCAACAGTCTCAGCAGGCACAACAACAGCAGTCGTCTCAACCACCGTCTGCTCCACCCCAACAGCAACAGCCTCAACAGCAGCAGCAACCTCAGCAGACGCAACAGTCCCAGTCTCAGCAGCAGCCGACACACATCATGCCCTCGAGTTCACAGTCAAACCTAGATGTAGGTCTGTTCAAGAATAACAATGGTGGTTTTGAGCACTCGAATGTAAACTCGAGCTTGCTGAAAATGGTTCCCAACGAGGGCCAACCGAGTGGACACCCTATGATGCCGTTCCATCCTCACATGCAGAGCTTCGCGCCCTCAATGAGCCAGTCTGCGACTGTTAACACGACTGTCAGCATGTCACGATTGAATCCACGGGCCCCTGACTTCTCGAGTTCGTTACACTTGAATAACAAGCCACAGGTGACAATGTTCAACGCAGCAACTGGCATTCATCCCAATATGTTTGCTGCAGTGCCGGCACCACCCACAGCAATGCAATCGAATAATTTAGCCATACTTGGAAACTTTCCTCTTGGTAAATACAATCCAGCTGGAGCAGCAGGAGGCTCACGTGGTCCACCAGCATCCCATCCAGCTAATATCTCATCGAATGGACAGGCCAGATGGCAATTTGGCCCACCTCACAACAATTATCCGCCTCATCAGGACCCAATGATGGCGCAAATGGGATTCCCCAATCACCTGGGAAATATTGGCGCTGCTCGAGTCGGCAACATCGACATCGTGACAGGCTTGGAGAATGGTGGCTCGCCCACAATGTCACCATCTTCGCCTGCTCAAGTCGCCCAGGAAATGAATCAAATGAAGTTGGAGGACAGAAAAGTACCTCGACCAATTGGCACTGAGAGAGCATGGAAAAATTACACTGCTGGAATGGGACCTGGTGGTGATGCTGACTCTGGTATGAACTGGATGCTCAATAATGAGAAGTTAGTTGGGTCATGGAATCTTGCTACTCCCATGGAGAGACACCAGATGTTCCGATCGAATGCTTCCTACAATCGTGTCTCGAATATTGACGCAGAACTTCACCAAATGATGGAATCAAACTATCAGGTATTTTTTTCTATTCAATGTATTATAGAAGGTGGTTAGTAATGATTTAAATTGATTTATTGTTGAAAATAGGAGAATATATTAATTGAATTATAATTTTAACAACTAGGGTCACATGGAAAACCCACAAGCATTTCCAAATGGAAGTGCAGCAGGACTCTCGCTGATGCCAGGCCTGACGCTTTTGCCAGGACAATACGGCAATGCGCCTGCTCTACCCGAAATACCACCTCAGAATGAAAATGCAAAAATTGAAGCGCCTGCGTGGGGAATGCCTGATCCAACCGGCCAAGACAAGCATCACCCGGTAATCATTACTAATGAGACATAATTAATCAATTTCTTCATCTAAATATTCAGGGGTTTATAAATAATTCCTTCTTGCAGGGATGGAACAAATGGACCCACTAAATACTGTAGATGAGTCTCTTTCTCGTCACACGGCTTCTTTCTGATTTTGCAAACACCACTGATGAGATGAAAACAGACCTGGATTAACTGAAAAGAAACAAGAAAAAAAGCAAAAAAAATCTAGTAGTAGTAGTTGATGAAACTGACATAACGAAGCGTTGTTTCTAGACACCACATTAATTACATTACTACCTATATTCATTGACACCCAGATCCAATATTACTTGTCATGCTAGGTGATAAGATGGTAAATCCTTACTACAATTTATTGCTATTATTATCTTCTAATATACTTATTCGATACCAATAATAAATTGGAAATGTGGCGGCGTGGAGGCTAACGCGAGCCAAGGAGCGGTCATGTGAAAAAAAATTCAAGGGCGTGTGCTTATTGGTGGGACTTTGTCGAGAAATTCGATAATGTACTACTGCCTCCCAAAAAAATTCCCTTCCTCTCACTTTACCTTTTGCGAGAGCAATTCCCGACTGCCTCCTGGCTGTCGGGTTAGTTGCATAATCCCGTCGATGAATAATTCTTATGTTGATGATGACGATGACTATGTGTCATTCTGTCGTTGGAGATGATCTACCTATCTGTCGTCTGACTTAATAAACGTATCATAAATGCCAGAATCGTCGCAATAAATTGTGTCGTTCACGGCTGATATACAGATTTCCTTTTTTTTTGGACTACCAATAATCAAGATTATTATTTTATAATTTTT
>JABSMT010004316.1:0-20568 GCA_018902335.1 Eumacrocentrus americanus | reverse complement strand
TTCATCAAAACTCAATAAGGACTAATTCAGTAGTGAAGTGGTAAAAGAAAGTAACTCAAAAATTATGAAAATTTTTAGACACTTTTATTTTTATGAATATCTCAAAAACCTTGGGAGGTACGGTAAAATCTTACAGAACTTTTTGTGTAGGGAATTAAATTCTCTACAAAAAAGGTACTTTGCATTTTTTTCGTATCTCCCATAGTTTTCTAGATATAATCAATTTTGTAAAAGATTTTAATGAAAAAGATATCTCGACTTATCTTCTTTTACCGCTTCACTACAGAATTTCAGCCCTTTCTATGCGTTTTGCATTCTACCTCCCACGGCTTTACCTATGCGGGGACTCGCCTATTCATGTGTGTGCGTTAGAAAAAAATAATACATATAGTGTATACAGAAAAAAAAACGAGCAGCCTTTATATTGCAAAAGTTAGCGGGGTACCTTATGGAGTCGACGAGCCTCGCCAACTATGAGACGACGAAGGGTGTGGTAAGGGGTGAGATAAATTGAGAAGCGGGGAGGCAAACAGTTCAGGAGGACGAAGTGGAACGTGTACTCGAGTGAATGAATGGGCTGGCTGACTACGGCTCGAGGGTAAACGCGACGACGAAGGGTTCGCAGAGTTTGCCGTCGTGGCGTCCGTTTGGGTATATTAAAGCAATAATCATATAACAAAGGGCGCGTGGAGCGTCAGTTCGCGGTTCGGCCGATGGTCCTTTCGGGAGAGATATAGATGCAGGCCCGCGGTAAACGGGCAAATGCTAACTGGTATGATTTTGGTTGGGACTCCATTGGGAGTTGATGCGCCTCTCGGTCAATCCTGATGAGGATTGTTTATATAAAAACTTTTAATCAAAATAAAGGTTTGTTTAAGTTTGTGATTTCACTTTATTAAGAGGAGGATTGGTTGGACGATTAGGTCGACGATGAAAGTCTGAAACCACTTAGGTGAACTCGCCACTAATGAAATGAACCCCATCTGGTCATGCTCGATCTCGCGAATAGCTTTTGCATATAAAAGATGGAAAAAAAATATTATTTGTTGGTCACGATATGATGAGTCGAGATGGTTTTTTTCCGCTGAATATGCCCGTCATGGTCTGCAATATCGAATTAAGAGCACAGCACGAGAATAATTTAATGCAAGCAGCGCGGAGAGAAGGAATTTCCGGTGGAAACAGTTAGAGCGCCTGACGTTGGCCTCCGTAACTCTTTTTCGGAGCAGCCTCTGTGAATTTTGCAGATGGTGCTCGCATCTTTCTCTTCCCTCGCCGACTATACTTCTCCTCTGGCACTCCCAAGTGTTGCTAGCGAACGATCGCTTTCTCTCTCTTACATACTCTTATATTCTTGCCTGTAAATTCAGACTAATTCGCCGCTCGACAGTGCAAACTACTATCGTTCATCGTCATAAAAAAAAGTAAGAATGAAAAATGTGGAACAGGCTCAGTACTTCCGGCAGTCATGTAAGCGCACGTGAAACTGCTTCAATAAATTTCCCTGTTCTTTTTAAAAACATGTAGCCACCATACGTTTATATATACATATATGTATATTCGTCCATTTGAATTTTTCGCAGTTCGAAAATTACCCGGGAAAATTTATATGACCGTGTAACGCGAGATTTCGTTCGTATAGTCTGATCAAGAACGTCGGCAGAGTATCTGCCTGTGGGACAAAAAAAAGTCGTTGAGCGAGGGCGATTTCCCTCGTGGCGGGATCATCTTCGCGAGTTTCGCTCTCGTATCGCGTGATAAATCGCGAATGCGCCATAATGTACACCGACGGTATAATTTCCTTCGTGTTTTTTTTTTATTTCATTTTTTATGTGCCGCCAGTCTCCTGACCTCCAGCTGTGTAAGTCGAGCCATATCCCGGATCATGAGGCAAGTGAAGGGTAAGATCAAGAAGTGGACTTGAACAAACGCGCATTTTGAACTGGTAAAAGGAAATGTTCTTTTAATGTTATATAAAATTTTTTTTAAGTAGTGAACATATCCATTAAATTAACTGGGGAAGTAATATACGTAGAGAGTAAGATATTGCAATTTATTTCGAACGGATCTGATACTTTCAAGTTGGGATATATAAACGAGCGTCTACTTTGCGGAAACTCAGACCCATCGCTACACGAATCCCCGGGTACGAGAGGCCACTAAATATAAACGTGATTTATTATTGGTATGGGATATTATTAAATCCGGTTACGTCGCTCGCCCGCTCAAACTAAGTTTCAATCTCTTTCCCTGATGAAGCCGGCGATGGTGGTGGTGGTGGTGGTGGGTCGAGTATAGGACGAAAAAAGAATATAGAGTTCATGATGGTGGGGGTTGAAAAATTTATTAGCTTTAAAAGCTAGCCGATGTACCGTCACGTTGGAATGGCTTCGTGACTTTGCCCATCGCGCGCGGCACATCACGATACGGAACTTATAATCTTCTTTGAAGTTTTTCACACAAGTTATCGATTGACCAGCGCGATTGGAGCCGTGATCTATGCAGTTTCAAAGGGTCTTTTTTTGCTTTCCTTTCAACTTTTTTATTCAAATAAACCGCACGGACTGAATTTTGTTCATGCTTTTATAGGCAAGTGGTTTTTTACCTCTCAATATTTTTCAATGACTATCGATTACAGTCCATTTACATTGAAGTTTTTAGCAATAAAACAATGACAAAGCCGAAAACACAGTTGAAAAATGATGATTGTATCCTTTTTGTCGTCAACGGCAGTAGTAGTAGTATGCTTTTATTTATTTTTTCCTTAAGGTTGGGGCTAGGTCTTTTGGTCTCAATGACGCGTCACGAGTCAAGAGACTCGAAATGGCACATGAAGAGAAAAGTGACCGCATAAAGCTAAAGTGCGGCCGCGAGAATGGCTTACGAACATCGGAGCTGGGTAATAGAGTAACCATTATAGAAGGTTTAACTGTCGGGTTGGAATACAGCTGAGATCTCTGGACCCTTCGTGCAGGCCGTAAAGGGATCGAGTCCGTTGCGATCGGTCCGAGACGTATGTCCATCTGGATTCAGCTGTAGAAATACAGTTCGTTCTCTTGGAATGAATATCCTCTAAATATAACCGCACCTGAACCATATCATCAGCGAGTGTGTACGAGAGTAGATGGGTATATCATTTTCTTGATGCATAGAAGGCATATAAAACAAAAAAAGCATCAGCTGATGAAGCTGTCGCGAAAACGTGTCAAGAGGTTTCGAAGATCATGTGAGAAAAGATGGTCTATGTTGAAGTCTCCCAAGGGTAAAATATTAGAATGAAATGATGCCGATCCATTTCGAGGGACAAAGAAAGGATGTATATGTATATATATGAGAAGAAGAATCGATAGACCCGAGATTCGCACAGGATGGAAAAGAGGACGTTGGCTTTACGGGAATAGGGAGTAAATGCTCCATGAATGAACGATGAGGCCAGGGGGCAGACTCTACTCCTTCCTCCGTGTTCTCTTTGCCCTCGTCAACCCTCTGCGAATTCGAATCGGATTTCGACGTCGACGAGAACGAGAGACGTCGCGTTTGGAATCGCGATTGGCACCGGCGTGTGATCCATATTGCATTCCTCACCACAAGGCAGATGATGACGTCGGCCATTTTCTCATCTAGGGTGATAATTGAAGCGAAGCAACGTCATTTTCAACTCTCTCTAACACCATCTCTTCGTCGTCGTGAGTCTTTCCGATCCCTTCTTATGATCACAGGGGAGACATTTTCGTGGTTCCATTCGACTTCACCCTCTATTTTCTTGCGTTTGCCAAAAGATCGACTAGTAAAAGCTGATGCCAATAGTTCTTCAGGGTCTTGGGAATACTCAAGACGAAATCGAACGACTTGGCGCGCGGTGATGGTATCGTGATTCCGCTGACACCACTGGCATTCGCGCTCTTTCGCTGCCTCACGTCGTCCGTTTGGGGAATTTTGCGAAATAGCAACATCCGTATAGCCCGAGGCATGAAAGATTCATGACACGTTACTTCACAGCTAGTCATGCCAGAAGTGCTGATGGCATCAAAGCAGCACCATTGGAGACCTGTGCAATCGATTCAATCTCTCGTTTTTCTCTTCAATTCGTATATCTGACAATTATATAGTTTATGCCTATGTCCCACTGGTTTTGGCTGATGAATCATTCTGCGACATTTTAGAGAACATGAAGTACAAAATTTGGAGTGGAGTTAGCTATATACTGAGATGATTGCAACGAAGGAACAGAATTGAGAGAAAAATCAAGAAATGGGTAGAGGGCATCCCGTGGGGGCTACGATTCCTTTCACGATTCATCCTCTCTTGGAATTACGTGCTGCGGATCACTAAGGACATTCAATTGAATGCGTTCTCGACCGTATTGCAGTGCAATCACAGCCAATCTGTATCGAGCACCCTAATTAAGTTGAAAAAATTTTTTAAGGCACAACATTTCTGTTACGTAAAATATTAACTAATTAGTCTTACTGAGTTTTCAAGCGGTTGATGGGAGATGTTTATAAAACAAATTAACTCTAAAGAGAAATAAAATTCCCAAAATCATCTCTTGGCAAAGGCTAAAATATACGCTCTCAATCATGGTAAACCTCGACAGAAATAAAGCAAAAATGTAGGGAGGCAGAGTGAGCTGCTCGTGGTAAAAAGAGAGATGAAAAGCCCGGGTTCGGATAGATGGGTGAGAGGTTTACTCATGGAAAGGGTTGTCGAACGCGAACGGGAGAAAGAAGGACAAAAGACTCAATGCTCTCTTAGGCATGCTGCATCGAAGCGAAAAATACGGTTTTTATGTTTAAAGAGATCCCGGATAATTGCGCAATTAATTATATCTTTTATCCTTGATCTCGGCAGGTAATTTTAACATCAATGGCGCGCTCGAATACACACAGCCTCCTTGAAGAAACTCTACCGATTTCTAGCTGTTTTGTTTTTAAGAACTCGAAAACCAAATCTTTTGAATCTGCCGCATAAAATTGAACTGTATACACACATTTTGTTGACTATTCAGGTATGCAAAATACGAATTTTCAAAGTAAAAACAGTGTATAGAAGTATAAAATTGAAAATATAAATGTATTTTGAACTGCAATCGAATCTTATGACGTTTCTCACCTTCACTATAAAACCCACGACAAAGTCGCGGACTACAGACTTTTGAAACTCGTTCAAGTTTCAACGGCTCGTTCCAATGTGAAGGAATATAGAAAGGATAGCAAAAGATTCCTCGGAACCGAGAAATCATTCGAACTTCGTGACTCGTTCGAATTGAGACGACAAAAACTTGCAAGGACGCGTCATATAGAATTTAATTTATATATATAGAAAACGACCGTGGCTACCGGGACTCTGACAGAAAAAGGCTTTCCCTTTTGTCAAGCGGAACTGGAGTCAAGAGGTGGGACGCCATGATGTGGAAAGAGCACTAGGTAGTATAAGACATAGGTTAAGCAGAGAGTCCCGTACGAGTCCGAAATCTCAAGTAGCCGTCAGGATCCCTTACTTTTCATCTCTCGCGCCAGACGAGATCCCTCGATTTTAACCCTCAAATCCTCATCGACCCCTCTCACTTCGTTACTTTAACTTTGTCCCAACTGTGGAGTTCTTTTTTGCTTGTCTCTGAGCAAAAAGGAAGGAAATAAAGATGAGAAAAGTCTCATGTCTTTCATGACAAGTAGGCAGTTGTATTGAGTGTCGAGGGTTGTAAATAAAAAGCTTGTCCTCCAAATAAAAAAGAGAAGAAAAAAATGAAGAGAATTCGTCGTGATAACGAGTTGTTGGAACATCCCATTTTTTCCAGAAATCTCTTGATCGACGATTTGTGGAGGGAATATATTCATGCGCATAACGTCTCTCTGATCCTTTCTCGGAAAATGTTATATCGAGAAATAATAAATTCCCCGAGCGGATCAAGCCCGCGCGATTCATCGGTCTCAAAACTTGGCCCCGTCGAGGCTGTATAAGAGAGAAATTACGCTGCAGGAATACATACAGTCGGGAAAGGAAGGTAAGAGGGCTGTGAGAGGCAGAGGAGAAAGTGGATGCAAGTGTGTAAGACGTGTAGCCACGTCTTGAATGTGATAAATATATACTGAGCCACTATGTATCGAGTATGCTGCCTGGTAGGTACACAGGAGAAGAAGAAAAGGTGGCCCTGATGTATATCTTCAACCAGACATGAAAAATGCATCCAACAGCCCTCGAGGCACTTCGCCATTCAAGTCCGACGCCAACCTGCCAGCACTTTTCAGATCGAAAGTTACCTGCAAGCATAACTTTTCTGTGTGCCTGAGTATCCGATATATCCAAAGCTCTCGCATATATTCATCTTCGCACTACTTTGACTGGGGCATCACCTCCGCCCTTGTGACATTGACATCCGGCGAATCTCTCGTTTATCTTCCACAAATGGGCTGGGGATACTATAAAGTTTTTACAATGCATGCCGCGAAACGACTCACATTGGACGTTTATGTCTTGTTTATATGGAGGCGTTGTTTAAGGTTGTCCTGACCTGCATTTTCTGCAGTTTTATAATTATGCACGGATTTCTGCCACGCAAAGGAACCATCCATTGGCAAACATTATTCCAAAAAATACTATTCTAGAACTTTCTGACGTACTCTAAAACGTTTCGGGAAGATTCTGAATTTTCCAGGAACATTCTACACTCTTCTAATGCTTGCAAAATATTTTTTTAAATCTATCGATCATTCCAGAATCTTGCCGAAGTTTTCTCAGAAATTCTGGATTTCTGCAACTTTTTCACTTGGGCATTGTTTAGATTCGTAACTTTTGTGAAACATTCTACAATCTTCTGAAGCCTTGTTTCTAGAAGTTTAGAATTTTTCTCGAAAGCATGAATTCCAAAACCCTTCTAAGACTGCGCCAAGTAAAAGGTAAAAAAAAAAAACATTTTTTTGTCGGAATTTTTTTTTAGAATCTCGCTTGAATTTTCGGACAGAATCATACTTGTGCTTTATTATATAGTATGACTCATTATATAGTATATGACATCCGTAATAAATGAAATTACAAAATCTGATTATTGAAAGCACAATTATGCAAACACTGTCGCTATCTCTCTGTCTTGCTTTGAGGACAAGAAGTTCGTAAATAGAGTTGGACGAGATTCTCGGGTTCCGTGAGATCGGAGGTTTGCCACGAATGACCTTATCGTTTCGCCGCGGCTCATCGCTTTACTCGCAAGCAAAAGTTTCACAACCGGATTAAACCGTCCGTCATCCAATAATCGATTCGATAGCGCTAAGTCGCGAGGATTTCTTTCACCTTCATTTCTTTTATCTTATTTCTACAGTTCCATTATATCAACACGCGAAAGCCTCGCGGATAATATTTCCGATAAAATCGTTGTCAAACAATGGCCGCCATCGAGTTACTCACTAATGGAGACGCAAAGACTCACACGTGGATGAAATAATAAAATTCTGGCACGGGGTTAACCTCGAGGGATTAATGCAGCGCACCGTCGATGTTTATAATATTTATTGTGCATTCACTCGCAGTCTGATCGGGAGTTTGCGGTCACCACGAAATTCGCTTGTTAAAATTTGCGACCATCAAACCCGTATTGTGCCATGCGCTGCAAAATTGGCAAGGGGGTTGAAGAGCGAAGTGGATGAGAGGTCAGAGGACAGGAGGGTTCATCTCGTGGAAGGGCGGTACTGCACGTTTTCACTGCGCATCAATAAATAAATCATAAACCGGCAACGGAGTGAGGCATTACGAAGCGTTAAATAAATTAAAGTCAATAATAACCATCCCCTATTCTCACTAGTCAATGCCATATGCACTTTGAACGAGTGAAGTTCTCTCTGATAGAATATCTAGTCTAAGAGCGGAAAAATACTTCCAAAATTTATAACATTACAAAGAGTATAAGTCATGTTCAGTTCTTGGAATTTTGAACGGTCACACTGTCGATGACGCGTTGGATAATCCAATCGACAACGATGCCACTTTATGATAATTGGCAAAATACCTCTCTCATTCGCTTCCTTTATCGGTCATACCCGTATGGATATCGTGACTGACAATAGAAGGCAGTGCCTCAGTTTGCAACCCCCTTGGCTCCCATAAGCGTGACCATAATACCAACAGCAGCTCGACATGTTGGCTTTCGCATACACGAATAAACATCAGTGCGCAACTCCTGCATTGCACGTGGGTTTGAACTGTTCTGCAGGATGTGAGGTATACCGGAAGTTACGTCGATAGACACGGGACTACCGAGAACTGAAATATATCGGTGCGTAAAAAATTTATGACTCTTCCGAGAAACGGGGACGGCTGTAGCGACAGACCCTATGGGATCTGTTGGTCGCTCGGACATCCGGCGTATGCAGTGTAGGCAGGGTAAACCCACCTTCCTGCTGACAATACCCTCTATCAGACATTTGAACGAGTTCCAAGTTGAGTTGTACCGTTTCTAGGAAAAAAAACACACGGTAAGCCTTCTTTATTGCCAAGTCGTTTATATCCTACGATTGAAATCCACTGTCTTACTTCGAGGCCGTAAATAAGTGGCTTTTTCTTCTCAGCCATCGATAGGATGTAGGATTTCCTAGAGTCTTTTGGAAACCAGATATAAGAAGATAGATCTATCTGATTGGTTTTGTATTTTATCAAAATACTGGAAAATTAAATTGAACAGCTCACGACATTAAAGGGTGCAATACAAAATTGACATAAGCAAGGCAAGTGGCAGAATGACACGCTGAAATTAGGGGCCGTGTTTGTCCTGCCGTTGGTATATTCGTGTTGTCAGTGAGGAACTACGTCTGATTAGAGGCTCACAGAGCGCCATTAATTATCTCGGGTGCGGATCTTACGCCGTGGTATGTCCCGCGAAAACTTAATTTTCAATGTTGGACCTTCGCGGAACGTTGCTAATTAACGTCTCGATATAATCATGACGGCAAACACGAGGACACCCCTTGAGTTACCTTGACTCAACTGGCGTCGTTTGGATTGAATCAAGTTGAACAAGAATGCGCTTGAATAGTGAATTTCAAAGGTTCATTAGGTGAAGAGCAGTTAAGAATTTGTCATTGATAAGATGCGAGACTTTACAGCGATGTGATTCAAGTTTGGAAAATTTTAGAATTCAACGAGCTACAAGGCTATTCATTCAACGAACCACGAAAGGACTGAAGTAGTATAGTCATTAGTGAAATGCTTCAGAGTCCTTGCCTCCCTGGTTTTCTTCTACAAGAACTCGATTCGGAGATGTTTGATGACGTGTTTTCCAAACATGGAGTCAGGGTAGCAAAACTTTTCGCTCGTTCTAAATTAGAATTCGGCTGGCGACGAGCTCGTCGTCTGGAACTGGGAATCACTCGTGATTATCTCGGGCACTTTGTCTCCATCTTCCTGCCCTTCGTTTCGCACTTCTATTTGCCTTTACTCAGGTTGTCTGTGTAAGAGAGACGTACCATTCTTATGCAAAGAAAATCAAGAAAAAAATTATCGCGATGTGATAAAATTTGCCGCGATCATCAAAAAATTGTCAGTCAATATAATGTAATCTAGTCTTTATCTAGTTAATGCAATTATGCTAACCAAATTAAACCTGTTTACGACAATTTAGCAATTCAAATTTTTTTCCTGCAATGAGACTAATTTATTAATTAAGCCTCGATAGTCAAGATGGAGATTCTCTCATTTATTTTCGACGAAATGTTCCACCAGGCACTGGTCGTAAGAGTGCGAGAAGCTCAGTGTGGGTAAGGGACGAAAGTAAGGAGATACGAAATGAGAGGACGACTAAGTCGCAAGCGCCGCTCAGCAGGAAACTTTTAATTCAGTAACTTCTGGATTAAATTATCACGCCAAGACGATTGTCTTCTCTGAGAAAGAGATTAAGAAATGAATTCGAGGGCCTCTGCTTGTGTCTTTGTTTAAAGAATCAAGTGACACATACAGTGGTCGCCATCAAGGACAATAAATATGATTTCGAAAGATCAACTTAAAACCGCTTTCGAAAAGCGCATTTGTGCCGGTCTCGTGAACTCAACGAAATTTTCAAGAATTACCAATGGCATCAGTCTCCTAATTTTCTTGATAGCTGTCCGTTCTCCTCTTTATACCGGCTTAAACAAAATAAAACAAATTGCATTCTCAGATCACCGTGATCCGCATTAGGACAATAAGAGAAGATAAACAAACAGAAAGAAAATAAATGACGAAGTTGGGTTTATTCTCTGACGCGGTTCACGACACAGCGTTTTGTTTTCCTGAAACTTCATCCCCCATATAACAGGTGCTGAAACGATTGACAGACGTAAAATATGCGTCTCACCGCAAACAGAATATACTTTACGCTCGATTTACGAGCGGTAATATTTCCGCGCTGGCTGCGCATTGCGGCTGTACGTAATCCTATATAGCCAAAGAGAGAGAAAGAAAAAAGAGGGGGATGAAATGCACAGGATAAGGCAAGTAGAGTCTATGTCGCCGGCTCAGACTCATCTCTCTCACTCGCCTCTGAAACACAGTGCCGTTATATAAACGGATAGGCAGAGGTACGCGAAAGAGTGAGAGCCAGAAGGATGAGGGTAAAGTGGAAAGAGAGAAATCGAGTGAACAGACGAGTGGAAGAGGGATGAAGAGTCGGAGGGATGCATCCAAAACAGGGATTTCAGAGAAGCCCAGACCACGGTTGACTGGATAAAATATCCTTCATTGCTATTCCCGGGGTTTCGAGGTTCCCGAGACGTCTGTACGGGTCCTCCTACGTCGTCTCGGGGCTTCGAGAGCCGAAAGAGGACGCAGTGAAAGAGCGGCAAAGTAGGATGAGAAGGCAAGGGCGTCGCCATCGGGAGCGAAGGGTACAGGAAGAAGTCCTGCATTGCGACAACTAATGAACCATCTTGGAACGGACCCTGAAAGTCTCGCGGGACGTGACGGTGCAATGCAGTCACCGACCTCTGAGCTCTCCTTTCTTCTCTAACCCTCACCTTCACGTCGGCAAACCCCTCGTCGAAGTCTTCAAGGCCGACGAGACACCTTCTCTTTTATACGTGCACGTCTTTTACTTTTTTCTCTCTCTCCTGTGATAGAATCTGAATATTCCCTCCATCAAAGTCGTTCAGGCTTGACCAAAGGGCTCCCCAGATTAGATGACGCAGTGAAAGGAACATCGACGATGTGTACTCTTGTGTGCGAAGAAAGCAAATGTCTATGAAAAAAATGCGAACATCTCTGTTCCTCGCCAAATATACTCTTTATAATTTTCCTCTGCTTTCTTCCCTCCTCTTCTCGGGGTGCGGACCTCGTAATTGCGTTAAAGTGGACGGGGGTTACACAAAACCACCCCTTGGTGTGCGGAATAATAAATTCTCGAAGCGAGCGCGCGGTAACGAAAGTTAGGGATCTCGTTTCCCGGTCCGTTAGCGAGAGTACGATATATACATGACACGTTATGTTCTTCTGCGTCTCTCTTTTCGTCCACGACATGAAAGTGGATGGCGAAACGTGACCCGGTGGACGAAAAAAGGATCTACATCCGCACATAAAAGACATTTTGATATTTCTATACTTTCTATATGCGCGGGTATTCTCTTGACTTTCATCATTCGGCGACTATATACAAGCTTTTATGTATTCTCAGTACAAAAGCGGTCAGAAAGTGCGTTTGCATCCACATTGTGCAAGAACAAAAACCATGGGTTCAACCAAGTGTCCCCTTTCTCGACGTTTCAGGGGACTAATTAAGAAGAAGATCCACTTTCATTATTGAGAGTGCTTCCGACAACTCTTCTCCACCAAGGTCGTTCTTTTTTGCGCTGTTGTCTTCGTCCCTTCGAACTTGCCTCGACTGCAATTTCGCAGCCGGCGCGATTTTATCGTGAGTGCAAAAGGAGTGAGAGAGAATAAAGGGACCTCGCTCGCCCCGCTTCCGGAGCCCGCCGGAGGCCACCCGGCAGGGCCCGCAAAGTCAGGATGGTAAACCAAGCGCAGAATGCCGAATTTAGCGGAAACTTAGTTGAATATTGTTTGGCCGAGGTAGATTCGTGCACGAGCGAGCGCGGCTGGCCCGTTTGCCTTCCATATCTTATATAACATAACCCTACTCCTACATTGCAAAGGCGATAGTAGACATCAGAAAGAAGGAAGATACATGGGACGGAGTAAGAGAATAATTCAAGTAATGCATAGTGAAGGAAACAAAGGAAGAAATAACATCCGATATGAGAGAACAAGATAGAATTTGTAGCGATTCAGAAAATGTATTTCATAAATAGACACGTTCACATCCCCCTTGCACAGCAGAGCTTTTCTGGCAAATATTTTGCGTATATATATATACATATTTATCCATTTTATTCCATTTTCTTATGTAAAGATGAGTTTTTTGAAATTTCATTTTGGGGTCTCGCTCTCTCGAGCCAAGTTTTCCAGGATTCAATTTAATCTCCGGGCATCGTCGGCGAACAAGCGTGGCTTACAAAAGCGCAAAGCGGACGGATTTGAAGGGGTAGAGTGAAACTCATCAACCACCATCGGGAGACCCCACAATGGATGACAACGATGTCATAGTTGTCTATATAGAATGAGAAGGCTAAATGGTATACGCGTCAATTTACCCCACTGTAATTCAATATCGTTTCCTCCATCTTTCTCTCTCTCCCTCATCACTTTTGTTGGCAATCGTCTCGGTAAATTCAACACACGCTTGGCAAACTTTTGATGGCTCAATCTTGTCCAGCTTGGACCAACCGCTCGCCTCACCATGGCTTAACGTCATCCAGAGGGATGAGAAAGTGAAGAGGGTGGGACAAAAACTTTCGCGGCAATTCGCAAACGTGCACGAGAAACCTCAATATGTTTCATGTATTTCACCTTTGCTTCGTCACCAAATCATTCGCATTTTTCTTTCTCTGTCTTGCCCTCTGCATCCATATGCCTTTCACTCTCCTTCAAGCTTTGTTCTCTTCATCCATTGAGGGGACGCGTGTACTCGAGTGGACCAATCCCACTTTCATAAGTTTCACAAGTTTTCCGGAACTAATGTCGCCTAATAGCCGCTATACTTCATCCTTCTCTCTTGTCTGTTTTCCGACCTAAAGATCCAGAACTATACATATATGAACCTTGCGGGTCTGGGCGGTCCCGCCATCGCCAAGGTGCTCCCGTGCTATCGGGTTTGTCGCCGGGTAGAAGTAATTTTCGGCATATCTTGTCGCGCTGCGGTAAAATTACGTCGGCTTATCGAATGTAGACCCGAGGGAAGTGCGGAAATGGTACGTGCGAGAGCATGAGGGCACAAGTTTCCACGACACTTAAGGGGAGGCGCGAATATTCTGAGGGTGTGCAAGAGAGAATTGTGCTCGAAAACAGTATAAAGTGGAGCGACAACGTTATCAAAACGACCACGTGTGTTCCATCGAGTTGATCGATTCGCAGGCTGCCGTATCGATTCAAAAAAATTGGAACAGGATGGATAAGAGTGATATAATCAAAGGTATCGTTGAAACATTTCAGTTAATCTTCAAATCAAACATCGATTCAGTTTCTTTTTTAATCCAAATAACCGTTATTGACTGTTCTTGCGCCGGTTATAGTTTTGTGTACGGATCATACTCGCTAAATCGCTAAATAAACTTAGTGCATTCACAACTATATATACAACCAAACAAACAGACGAAGTTTTCATTTTGTTAGCCTAAGATAGGCTAACAATGGCCCTTTTTCATAGAATATTCAACTTCCCACAAAATTGATCATATGCAATTTTTCCATGATTTGCATAGATGCCGAAACAAGATAAATTTTGTGAAAATTTGCAATGAAAACAATTGAGTGCATGAAATACTACTTTATCTTATAACCTTTAGTATAATATTCAAATGGAACAAGGCAAACTTTCTTTGGATTGTCATTACGTTAATTATCGTATCGACTGTGGAGACCCTCTTTTTACGTTTCCAATTACCCCATCCTCTTCTGTCTCTATTTCTTTCCGGATTGATTACCGAGATTGAAACTACAGTCTTCAACCCCCGTCTTCTTGCTTGCTGGCGCTAAGTATCGGCAGACGGCTGTTGGCTTTGCACAATATTGATTCAATAACGCTCGGATTCGTTGGCGTTTTGTCGAAGCGAAAAAAAGGAGTCTCAAAAGACGCGCAGGAGACGACGGAAGTTTGGGGGGTGGAGGTGACCGAAGAAAAGGGGTCGCTTTTGCGAGCACAAAACGTGTAAGACAGAGAGAAAGAGATGAGAGAGTATAAGGAACAGACGCGTAGGATAGAAGTTGCGGCGACATAGACCGGAGGTGGCGGCGGCGGCATTGGCGGTGGTGATGGAAGTGCGGCGATGTGGTACGGGCAAGGGCGTGGTATTCCGGCTTCATTTCATCCTTTATGCCGGCACGGCCTCGACTGGGATGAGAACGAGGCCCGCTGAATTACAACCCCTTGTGAGATACCGCAGAATGCAAGCTCAAAATTATACGGGCGTGAGTCGTTCCACCCTACTCCTCCGCAGACAACCCCTTAGAGTGTGCGTCTCGATTCTCCCATGCGCTTCAACATAAATCGTACTACCACATTGGTATAGAAGAGTTGATCTACCGGGTAATTAAGGGGCATCCTTGTTAAATGTATTTTCTTATAATCCGTGCCTAATATAATCACGTCCTAGGATTTTGATAAGTGAAAATACACTTTTATTGTCTTTATTTTATTCGATAATTACTATAAGTTACTAGAGGGTAGGTCATTCTTTTCATTGGAATTTTTCACGAAATTTATCATTTCTCAAAAACTATGAGCGACACGACAAAATGCATATAAAATATTTTGGGAAGAATTCAATTTCCTGCGAAAACAGTTCAATACAATTTTATCCTATCCTAAATCTAAGAAAAATGTTTGAATATAATAATGCATACATTCTATCAACTTTTTTGAACAGGATTATCATTCACGTTTACTGATTTCTTTGTAATTTAATTGGATAGCTGATAAGAATACTTTCACGACTATTCGCATTTCAACTTTCAATGTCGCGAGGATATATTTTGCGGAACTTTATGAGCCCTTAAACATCCAATTAAAGCACTCATAAAGTTTAGCTTGTAAACCGTCAAACGATCGAGCGTTATCTTTTACGTTCCTGCACAACCACCAGAAGAAAAGCTCCGCGGTGCTTGGTATGGACCAACTAACCACCCTTTGTCCGCTCCTGCGTGACTGAAGGCTATAAGCAAGTGCGGCGGTAAGAGAGAGAACCCTTTTTTTGTGGACGACGCAGGACACTGCAACCTGGTAAAGTTTGGAGTTACGACCACAAGAATGGCCGAGTCTGTTCGAGCCAAGCGCGGTGTGGTTTAAGAATTCCTTTGCTACCGGATTGTATCGCCCTCTGCTTCCGGGCAAAGTAAAAATAGAACAACACAGCAAGAAACGTGGAGCATGCGAGCAAAAGGAACGAATATATAGGGCAAGAAGTGCAAGAGAGGAAAGCTGTTCGTGCTGCAATGCCAGAGAAGATGAAGAGGGCGGTTTGAGAGGGCAGTTAATCTTGCTGGTCCACTGGACGCCGGAGAATCCCCCGTTACCACCACCAATTAGTTCGCTTCTACTTGGGCATTGTCTCTCTATCCTCATGGCCTCTGAACCTTGCCACTTCCCGCAAAGATCTTCTTTCATTTCATTGGCCATTTTATGACGATTCATCCAAGGGATAATTCATTCAGCTGTAAATATAATGAAGGACCTGGGGTGGCATATGTGAGCCCTTGGCTTGATGATCCGATTTAACAGATCATTTCAAAGGATAAAAATTTCCTTTCTCTTGTTGAGGCACGTGGCAAAACACACAGTCGGATTCACTCAAACAACCGTCTCATCCGCAGCCCTTCGTCAACCCTAAAGTACCATGTGTCCTCCTCCTCTTCTCATCCTCCAGCTGTAAAACAACCCTCGACAAGGGTAAAAAAAGTCTTGTTTGCAGCAGACTTTTCGGCTTCCCGCATCCGGACGAGCCGCGTTCCCGCGTCTACCTGACGCGGCAGGTATTCGCGGATAGCGAGACCGTAAAAAAAGAGAACCGGGTGGTCGGAGTCGGGAAATAAAAAATGGCCTGAGGCGACGTTGGCGGGAGCATGAGACGAGGGAGAAAAAAGAGGTTCACCACTGCTGAGGGAGCAGAGTGCCCAGTTTTATCCAGTCTTCTTTCTTTCACTCTTATTCCTCCTGCTTCGCCTCGGCTTTTACTTCTTTCATTTATTTTTTTTACTCGTGGTTTGCCGGTTAAGTGAGGAAGACTTTAACGGATATCATTGCGGGAAACTACTCCACTTTAAGCCGGACTTCTCTCTTTCGCAGAATTATTCATTATCATTCCCGTCCTTGCCAGCAACTTACTCGCCCTTCTTCTCTGCGCGCGCCATTTCGTGTGCTCATTTTCTCCAACGTGTATACCAGGACTTTCCCACACTGCTGTCGTCTTTCTCGTTTTATATTTTCCGCCGGCTTTCTCACCCGTTGCGCGCGATCCCCCGCCGCTATGCTGTTTTTCAGTATAGCTCTCATTCTCTCGCTCTTTCTTCC
Source organism: Eumacrocentrus americanus (assembly GCA_018902335.1). Taxonomy (NCBI): domain Eukaryota; kingdom Metazoa; phylum Arthropoda; class Insecta; order Hymenoptera; family Braconidae; genus Eumacrocentrus; species Eumacrocentrus americanus. The sequence goes on along the minus strand of JABSMT010004316.1, from coordinate 3,992 downwards.
CTCCTTTCTTCTTACTTTATACTTTTATCATTCACGACATGCCGTAGGAGCTTGGCTTCGGTCGGAAGTTATACGGAAACAGATAGGTGGAGCACCACACGCTCTCGTGGAAAAGTTGAATGGTTAAATATTCATGCAGGACCACAGCAGCAACGACCGCAAACCAGCGCGCACGCGGATATGAACGAGGAATACGTTGTGGGAATGAGCTTTGAAAATGCAAAGAAATGAGGAAGCGAAATACAGGTACAAACGGTGCATGTGACGAACGAAAAATAATAAGAAAGAAGGATCACTCGTGCATGATGATGTAACATTTGAAGTTGCAGAGTATAAGCTTCGACACATTTTCTGGCAAACTGCGGCGCGGACACTGAAATTTTCAGGTCTTTCCATCTAGGGTTCAATGCCAAACGTTCGAGCGATGCACGTCGATGAATAGAACGAGTGTGTTTCCCATTCCCCTCGACCCATCAGGTGCATCACCGCAGATACACATTGTATAGCCCTGCCGCGAGGTGAATTTTTTTCCTCGATCAATTCCAAACAAAAAAGGGATTGATGTGCAGCTATTTTTTTTCTTCTATTTGTTCGATCATTCCTCACGCTCGATTTGCTTCGACCGCGACGCCCGGATTGTGTCGCAGATACACGTCGACCCGCGCGACCGCAATTTTTGGAGATACACCTATACACTGTTGTGTATACCAGAGAATATAGGGAAGAATGGACACGTGCGGAAATAGAGCTGGTATAGCGATGAAAAGAAGAAAGAATGCGACAGAGTATATATGTATACACATAGTCATTGGTATTACGTCGGCAAACAAAATATCGTGGCCGACGTAACGGGACACGGGGCGACGTTTCAACGTGCGCGGCGAAAGGGGGTCCCGAACCAGGAAAACTCAACCGCGCGGTCGAGCAAACAATGACGGCGAAGCGGTATTGTTCTCCGAGTAATTGAATCCAGTCTCTACCCTGTGCCATCTCCTCGTCGGTTGTCTCTCCTCATCCTCTTTTCTATCCAGCCGCTCGCCCGTGGCTTTTTCCTCCGGCATTCTACCAATTTCTTCAACCTCGCCCGTCTCCAGAGACTACTGAGTCCTTACGAAAAACCACTTCGACGCAAAACCTAGCCAGAAAAAAAGCAAAAAAAAATCCCCCCGATAACATACAGCATTTGTAACAACCGCATCAGAAAAGGCCAACCAAGTTATGTGCAAATCGAAAGGTAAGTATAAAACTTTTAAAGTATCAACCTACCCCTTATCGCTGTTATAGCTCCCACAATTATTTCCAGTTACGTCACTCCTGGAAGAGGGTGACGCACCCTTGTGTGCGTATAATTAAACAGTCATGCATCGGCGAGAAAATCGCGAAGCGTCTCGTGGCAAGCATTTTACCCCTACTGAATATATACATACATATATAGCCGACGACGATGAGGTCTGCCCTTTGCTTGCTCAGGGCGTGTGCATGACTCTCTTTTGTTTGGCCAACGAGCGAGACCGACAAAAGGAAGTAAGTGACGCGAGAGGCGTTTGCATCGTATTACAATGTCTACTATTACGCGTTTTTTCTTGTGCATACAACAACTATGTCGAAACGACGACGGCGTAGCCCTTATAACGAGAGGGGTCGTCGATCGTTTTACGAGAGTTTTATGGCCAAGTTATGTACAGAGCCAGTATATTGCCCGTGATAACGGTCCAGTGGAACGATCTCTTGGTATCCTGTCGTTATATTCCCGCCGAAGACGTTGCAAATAACTTTTACTCCAAATCGATCGTTCATACTTCACTCTCAACAACATTTAATATCAATACATAGAAACAGTAAATAACTAGAACAGCCAATTAGTAGTAATTTCGAGTCTATCTGGCGGTGTTTATAATCTTAGTATAACGATGCGTTTTCGGTTATCAGAGGGTTGCCAAGTAAGGCAGAGTATATTCTCTCGCCCGAGGGCAAGTTTGGCTTAAGGTCTTAAAGGTGTCTTGTGCTGCACGCGAAATTCTCAAGTTATATGATTTACTATCGCAGGGCGTGTGCCGTCGTACTACAGGATGAAGTATATGGGCAACGGTGGTAGAGCAAGTAGGCCATCGAGACGAGAGAGTATGAGAAAGAAGACGAAACGGAGATGAGGATAGACGTAACGGTGGAATGGTGTGTGGCACGCCGGTTACAGGGTATAGAGAGACAGGCAGAGAAATTGGAGATGGCGGGAGCGAAAGCGAGCGGTTTGAACGGGGGAGCGAGGTAACTTCCTAACAAGGCGGTTAGTTGCGGCTTAGCGACGCTATGAACGCGAAATATTGCCGAGGCTATATGTATGTGTTTTGGACCATGCTGCCGTAGTATATATTCGCATAATGCTTAAACAGGTCGGATGCTCTCGAGCGTAGTTACCAATATTTCACCGATACACGGCGATAAGCGCTCGACCATGCGAGGGCAAAATGAAAGGGTTAAATGGCTCAGCTGTATTATAGCCCACAAACTTTTGCTGAAATTGTAATATGATAGGGCAAACGATCGAGGGGGCGATCCCCACATCGCCTGTCTTGTCTTGATGTGTTGATCGTCGAAACCGCTTTGTTCCTAGTCCAACCACAGTGGAGGTTACAACGAGGCGTGGTCGAGTACGCCCCCTCTAATTATCACTTTTTATTCAGGCAATGTTCATTTTTCCTTCGCTGTATCCAACATTCATTCACAAGAGAGAGCATATCTTATATGCTGGAGTCTATTTAGCCCGATAAATCACAAAATCGAGTGTCCAACTGAGAGTGAAAAAAAGAAAACTTGTGAATAATGTTCTCATTCTCGTATTTGACTGCAATTTCCCGGAGGCAAAGCTTTAGCCACGAGAGCGCTTCGATTGAATCCGTACAACTCTCTCCTCTCTCTCCCTTTAATTCTCTATGTTTCACCCCGTGAAGCCTTCTCTGATACCGCCATCCAATTATTTCTGATGCTCCTCTACAGATCAGAGATCCGACAATTAACGCTGCGAGCCTTGATGCTTTCCTCACTGTTAACCCCGACGGCATTAATAGTTTTTCTTTTCTTTCCGCCATCATCGTCTCATCATCTTTTAATTTTCTAGTGGACGAAGAGCGACGGCGCAGACAAGAGGCTTGAGTGTCGTCCCACGCGGCTAATGAGCTTCGAACGTTGTTCGATCGATTAATCTAGTCTCTACTTCTGCCTCGCACTTCCTCCAGACTCTATCACCAGTTCGTGTGCACTATTAATCGAATTGATATACTTCCGTGATGCGAATGAAAGTCGACGGGTCGGGGAGTTCTTATCGGTGACGACGACGAATTAATTTGTCCACGTCAAAAGGGGTGTAGTCTTTCATGGAAGTGTACGAAAGAAAGAAAGAGGCAAAGAGCGAAATAAAAAAAAATCACGACGTCGAGCGGGTTTCCCGACTTGATCGTGCGAATTCAGTTTTTTCTTATTTATTTACAAGGGGGATCTGGCTACCCTTAACCTTCCCGTCAGCCATACTGACGCAAGGTTCGCCGGCTTATATTTTATTCATCCCCTATTGAATTCGAGCTCAATCTTACCAGAGTGTCTCTTGCCGAGAGCAAGACCCTTACGCTATAGTGTCTCGTGACTTGCTTCCTCTGAAGCATTCTTATTTTTTTTTTCTTGTAGGTTTCATTCCATTTTTTTTTGTGTCTACCCTCTACCTCTAGTTTCTGCCGTTGCTTGTGCTTCGTCTGCCTCGCTTGACCCTTGAGCAGACTCCATCAATGAACTTGGGTTTCTCCATAGGGAAATACCAGAGCTGTTTTTCGTTGTTGTTTTATCATTCATGTAGAATTGTAGGTACGTTTGCGATTTTATTTCATCAGAGACAATTCAAAAAATTAGCCAAGTCACTTATTGGCTTCGACTTTTCATCACTTTTCTAACTTAGAACATATATATAGAAATGTATAATTTTTTGATAAGATTATTACTTTAAT
>JABSMT010004205.1:0-20586 GCA_018902335.1 Eumacrocentrus americanus | reverse complement strand
AATATATCAATTGAATCATAACTTTGAATGGAAACGCATTGTTTTTATTTTGTTCATCCCATGTTTTTTTTCGATGCATTCATTCTTCCACGATCACCAAATGAATCAACGAAGAATCTTGAAATATCCGTTTTTTTTTTAATTTACATAACAAACTCTTAGCTTTGCTTCTTATAACGTTGTTAGTGCCCGAGACTTGTCCTCTGGTTCTTCAGATTTTCTAAAAACGTAAAAGCAACAAATAATTATCAAAAAAAAAGAACATTATAAGGTTTATATAAAAGTAAATGAATGATTTTTAAGTCACAAACTTTTCACTTGATGCTATTTTCCCTGCAGCGTCTACTGGAGCTGTGGTAACCTTGTCAGGAGTAGCTAAATCTGTTTTATTGCCAGGATCCGATGCTGCAGCATCTACTTTCTTAATTGGTTCATTGCTTGCAGGAGTTGAAACGTCTCCAGGAAGTTCTGAAGGTGGTTTCTTATCACTTTTAGCCGTCGTTGTTTCAGGTACTTCCTGCTGCTTTTCAGCCTCGCTGATAACATTTGCCTGGACAGGATCAGCTATGTTGAGTGTGCTGTCGAAGTTGTCGAAATTCGCCCAGCCACCTGATTCCTCAGATGGAGATATAGCAGCATCCCAGGGATTCACCTCAGGAAGGATATTGCTGCCTGGCAATGGTTCAGCTGAATCCCAAGCTGTAATTTATTCAGTTGTCATTATTATGTCTTGGATAATGATAAGGCAAATATACTCTTTTAAAAGTGTACTCACGATCTGTTGAATCAATCTCCATATGTAAATCTTTATTCTCCTCGTCCTCATCCGACGATATTGAGTCATGTTGCTGCTGTTTAAATGGCCAATCACGCTTGTCGATAACTGTCTGGAAAGTCAGTTCACCTTCGTCTCCCCACTCGATTCCACCCTCTTCTAGGCCGGCTTTCTGCTTCTGCTGACAGATCTGTGACAGTAAAGGATTTATAAATAAATTTTAGTGTTATTTATTTAATTTTTTGTTGTATTTTATACCTTGTTGAATGTCTCCTCTTGCTTGACGAGATCTTCCTCGCTTAAAGTGAAAGGCATCGTGGTTAATTGGTCGACTGAATTACTAGGCCTGTTAGAACGGTATTATTTCAATGGAATCAATGATTAAAGCATCGTTTTATTGTTACTTACTGCAAAGAGTCATTGCTGTCATTGAATTCGTCGTCGTGGAAACCGTAGTGTTCGATGAAGGGCAACGTTATCTGTTGGCCCTGATAAGTCGCATAAGCCTGATGATATTTTATAAATTATTAATATATACATTTATTTTGTAATCATATGAGTTGATTGACTGACCTGCTGAATGTAGGCATCCTGCGAATACGAATTAAAGTCTTCTGTACTGTCCTCGGACGATGTCATGTATACTTGTGTTTGTCCACCCTGAATTTAAAGAAATAAAATCATTAATAACGTATACAAATTAAACTATTTGAAGGGAGACTTACCAAAAGTATTTGATGAGTCTTATTAATGTCAGCCAGCTGAGTATTTACAAGAGTTTCCCACTTCTGTAGGCATTCTTGACTCAAATTTTCTTTCAAATACTTATCAAAATCTTCGGACTTCTCGGATTTCTTTGCAATATAGTTTGCTATGCTAATTAAATGACCCATGTAGCCCTGACGAATTCCATTCTCTTTGTTCCTATTTTTTTATTTTATTAAAAAGAACTGATTAAATGAATTTCAAAATGAAAAAAGAAATTATTTGTAGTGTTTAATAACTCACTGCTTATTCTCGTTCTTGTCCCAAGCCTCTAGGATACGCTCGATTAATTTACACTGAGCGAATATCTAAAAGCAAAATATTATTCGTTCTCTACTTTAATAAACTAAAAACATTTGTAGATACAATTATTCTTTTTTTTTGTTTGTTAAATCTTACGTGCGTATAAACTGAATTACTATTCTCCTGCCAGTCTCCGTTAATAACTAAGGCCAAGCATTGCTCTACTTGGGTGTGTAAGAAATTGTTCCAAGAGTACTTGAAAAATAAATCCTGCAAAAAAAAAATTAAATAAATATATCTAAATTACGAGGAATCTTTTTTGAAGGCTCTATTTGATTTATCAATAATATGCTCACCAACAGAGTTTGGAATGTTCCTAGGTCCTCGAGCTTTTGGAATACTTTGATATTCTCTGTTGAGAGAAGTGCTGTCAATAGTTTAGCAATATGCAAACGGGTATTCCCTAGAGGAACATCTAGAAGCCCTGCTGTCGTTTTAACTGCTGGTTTCTATAACATTGATAATTAAAAATTAACAGAAAATAAAATTTTAATAATTCAATTTAACTGTAATAACAATAAGGAAAAATATCTTACAGGCGGAGGATTTAATAGAAGCTTCTGCAATTTTTCCAGGTACGGTAAAGTGGCATTTTGTATTTTTATACGATCCACGTTATCGGTGACATCGTCCCCAGGATTATTTCCCTGCATCTCTGGGTCGATTAAAATACTACAACAATAAATAGTACATTTAATTCCTTAGTTACACAATCAAGTAATTAAAATAAGGATTTTTTTTCATCTACCTATTTGTCTCGTGACCAAGAAGTACTAGCAGCACTTGAATGCCCCCTACAATACTAGTTTCTGACTGTTGATCAGACAAAATAGTATCCAGTAGTAGAGAAACAATTTCTCCCCTGCAATAGTAACGATTTATGAAGAATAAAAAATGAAAAAAAAAAAAAATGGATACAATAGTATGAAATTAATAATTAAAATAGAAGCACTCACGACTCTAATGTATTGAGAATAGGATCGGGATCAACACGCTCTGTGCATGATATCCTGTACTCCCTCGCTGATTTAACGATATCACAGAGTAACTGTGCTGCATTAGCGTGTCTGATCGGATCCGCAGTAGGCGACAATAACTTTATCAATTGCTGTACAAGTTGCTGAGTGTCCAGCCACTTGATGGATACAACCAAAAATGATTGTGATAAATAAATAATAAAATCAAATGACAGGATGCATAAAGAGTAAATTAATTAATTAATCATTTACAAGTCCCACCCACTGTTCCAATGGTAAAATAAATTTTATGGATCTTACATTTAATATGTTTTGACGCATATCACTGCCCTCCACCTTTGTCACAAGCTTCAACACCAAATCCATGATAGCTGAAGTCTCCAAATGCTGCAACAGTCGACCGACACACTGTTGTCGACTCTTAAGAAACTCTAAGACCTGTAAGCACATGAATTGATAGGAATACCAATTCTGGTGGGTGAGGGAAGGAAATAATGGACGAAAGAACGACATAGGTAAGGAAGAAGGGGAAAAAAAGAGAGACTCATATATATTATTTAATAATTAACTTAGCTCATAGCATCATGTTGGCACAATATTTCTGCTTTGTCACTATTTGAACTTGAAATGTTTTATGATTGCAAAGAAAATTTGCATGTTATATGTAATTGTGTATATCTAAAATTCAAATAAGTACAAAAGAATCATTGTGGTGGTTGATATTTACCTGATCGCCTTTACGTATCAAGAGAACCCCAATGATTTTACTGAAAAACGACGCTAATAGGGGATTCAATGGTTCCTCTGTGTCAATGAAAGAGTACAATTTCGCCAGCAGCATTTCAGAGCCTAGAATAAACCACAAAATTATTATTATCTTCTTCTTCTTACCTAAACAATGCACTATTGGATCTAGAGCCAAGAATATTCACCTGCCAGCTTTTCATTGAGAGTTGGAACATTACAAGTGAGTAATTCACAAGCAACATTTGGATATTTGTATCTCCATTTTTCCTCAATCTCAATTGGTGGCTCTTTTGTCGTTAAAGTAACTAATTCCTCCAACACTTCAGGCTTGGTTAAACTGCAATTATAAAGCATACTCATCAATAAAAAAAATGTCCAAATAAAACAATAAGCCAAAATCCTTTATTCTACTTACTATTCAACTAATTTTTTGTTCTGGCTTTTACATTCTGGCACAATTTCCTCTTGGTCCATCAACTCATGTAGAGTAACATCCTGTGACAAGCAAAAACATACCAACATTTTTAATTGCTTTACATTGTCAGCCATCATATATTCATGACTACAACTAGTAGTATAATGTACATTTTACCTCACAGACACAAACATAGTCATTGATAAAGTATTCTAGGCTTGGTTAAAGCGACAATTAACAATAATAGAGCCTCAAACTTGCCTCTTTGCTGAGTAGTGCCTCAATATGTGGCGACAATGTATAAATGTTGGTCCAAAACATGTTGGAGTCACTCTGGGCTCACAATGAAGCCCTTGACACTGGCAAATACTGGATATATCTTAAGTATTAGAGCCTCCCACAGCATCCGGACGATTACAGCCACAGAGTAGAGAATGTAATACTGAAGGAGATAAAAGACAAATTGAAAGAGAGAATCCTACTACTATCATACGGTGGGCACATCAAGTTTTGCGCGATGATGATGATCGTGAACACTGCTGCGCGATTTGTGTGTCTTTCACACACAAGCAGCGAGACAGAAAAAAGATAGAAGCCTCAAGGCTCAACTGCGCATGATTATTACGCACACACATTGGGAAAAAAATACATAGTTGGATTTTAGCCCGCCATTTTGAATTTTCTACAATCTAATAAAAAAAGGTTATATCTACATATTTTTCATGTATTTTATATTTAAAAAATTCATATAATTCTTCTATCAATGTCTATTTTTGAATTCCTAACCTCTTTTATTCCTGAAAAAAAAAATTTTAGGTTATTTTCGCTGCATGAGAACACACTTCTCTCGGCCTCTGTACAAACTATTATGAAACGCACAGACACACTGAAACCGTAGTGTGAACACGCAAACACGTGTGTCCTGCGGAACGGCCATTGCTGTTCGTATCAGAATCCCCCATAATCGAGGGAAAAGATTCCGGCATTGAGAGCGCAGAGGGGAAGCATTGACAATTGTTAAACTGATACAATTGATCATGGCAACGATTTTGCGGTATGTTAAACACTTGAGGAAGATTCATGGAGCTGGTTGGAGAGTGGTAGTTGGTCAACCTCACATTGAAGTCACCGGTGTGAAGCTTGGACTCTACAGCCACCAACCCATAGCTCCGGATTTAACCAAGTAAGTATCCTATATTCTTTAATTTCAAGTTGTTCAATGAATTGTTTTCATCTTTAAACGTGTCTTTTATATCGTTTCCTGCAGGAGTTACGCAACGAGAACTGCAGCTAAACCGACGACACTCGTTTATGGTTCTGAAACGAATATTCAAAACCTCGAAGCACAAATCAGACGATCCGGACGAATAAATAAGATAGACATTGAAAAGTGTTTAGCAGAAGTACAAGGAGTAGGAACAATACCAAGCTTAGAAGCACTTTTGTTGATTAGATATTGTGGAAAGACACTTATTGACGTAGATCCCAAGGAAAGCATTCAATTGGTTCAAGAAATATGGGATACTTTGGAGAGATTGAGTATTCCCATGGATGTTTCTCATTACAATGCACTTTTAAATGTGTATCTGGAGAAAGATCACGATTTTTCACCCAGCAAATTCCTTTCGACGATGCAGGAGAAATCAATCGAGCCCAACAGAGTCACGTACCAAAGACTAATCTCGAGTTACTGCCGGAAAGGTGACATAGCTGAAGCCACAAAAGTCCTTGAAGTTATGAGCGAGAAAGGTCTGCCTCTTTGTGAAAATATTTTTAATTCACTGATCATTGGACATTCAGAGGCAAATGACATGGAGAGTGCAATGGGAATTTTGAAGGTAATGGAGAATGCAGGGATTACAGCTTCTGCTGATACTTATGCAGCTCTTCTATATGCTTATGCAAAACGAGGAGACATGGAATCAATCAAGGCGACACTCAATAAACTCGAGAATTCCGAGACATTCCTTTTGGATACGCATTTAATGGAGATTATTTACACCCTGACAGCTAATGGACACGTGACCCAGGCTGAAGAACTCTCTGAGAAATTGCCAACAGATATTGCTTCGGACACAGTAGTCAGTCGTTTGTTGGTGAAGCTCGTGAGCCTCAATCAAATCCCGTTGGCATTGAAAATATTGAAACAAACCGCAACATATCCCATGAGACGCAAAATTCGTAGCACATTTATCATAAAGACAGCACTTAAGAATCCAAACATCACGAAAGAAGACATCATTAAAATCTGCTGTTTCCTGGAAGATGAAATGCAAAACGGCCAGGCCTTTCAACTAGCTACTTATCATTCCTTAATCAGTCATCAAGATCCAACGATGACAATATCTTTGATGAAAGCATGGGCTGAAAAAGGTGCAGAGATACGTGATCACTACTTCTGGCCACTTCTCAGGAATCAAGCAAAGGCAAATAATTACGATGGTATACTTGAGATATTGAAATCCATGATAGAGGACTTCAAAATCATACCTTCTCTGGCCACTTTGAGAGACTATACGATTCCCTACATGTTTGGCACATGGGAGAATATTATTGAACGCTTGAGACCTCTTAAGATCCTTCGAAATGACATCTTAACTGCAATTGTTGATCGTTCACTCTTCGAAAAGAAATTGAGGAATACAGCGATGATTATGACTACATATCCAACGAAATATCCGAAAGACATTATTCTTCCACACTTGGCAGAAGCTTTGAGCGTTCGAAACGACTTCAAATCCTTTGTGACTGTACTGAGATTGTTAAACCACTCAGAGGATAGCAGTGACATCAAAACTCCGATTGAACTGGTGGACGCAGCACTAGAGGAATTACTTAAAATAACTCCATGTTACAGACACATGATTGTTGCTAATCTCTTGGAAGAAATGGCAGTGTCAGGTCTCAGTATTTCTCCTGAGATGGGAAAGCAGCTAAAAGGCTTCTTCAAGGACAATGTGATACCAGAGCTCGATGAATTAATTGAGAAGTTGGCTTCTTCCACTCTCACTGAAGTACCAATGACGGCGTATAATCCATTCCTCATTGGTGATAAGCCTGCTGACAGAAACGGCTCCTACAGTCCTGACACAGTAGAATTAAGAAGAGCCTTTGCTTATTACGCGGAAAAGAAAGATGATCAAAAAGTGCTGGAGCTTTTGAGACGCATGGAATCTGTAGGATACGAGTCTGCAGCAGTGTATGCACAAGCCATCGAGATCTTCTGCGAAGCGGAGAATGTCGAGGCTGCCGAGGAGTTCATCGGAAAAATGAAAATGACAAAAGGCAAACTGGACAATCGAAAGATAATAAAATACTCGACACTTCTGGTCAAGAAGGATCGTTTTGCCGATGCAATGACATACATTACTGATCAACCATATGCTGAAGGCAATGCTATGATGTCTCGCGGTCTTATGGTAGCTATTCGCAAGCTTTTAGACACGACAGCGGAGGCAAAACACGTGGAGAACTTGCATCAAATCTTCAATCTTCTCGTGTCCAAAAATTTGGTTAAGATTGATAATTACTCACTGGGTCCCCTCGTGAAGATTCACATCCTCAGAAACGATCTGAAAACAGCTGTAGAGACCTTTGAACGAGCCTGTAACGATTACAAGTGTACTCCATACAAGAATATTCTGTCGACAGCTCTAATCGAGGCAGAGGACGCGAATTCATTGCAAAAATTGACTGATCTCTGCACAGGAATCCATGGAGAGAGCAATGCCCTTGTCGATTTGGCATTCGTCTTCCTAGAATGTGGACGTTTACGACAAGCTCATAAGATCTTTGAGACTTCTGGGGCCCAGATCTACAACGAGAAGATAACAAATATAATTCATCGCGCCGAGAAGCTCAACAAGCTCGAGAACCTCGAGCACTTGGTCACAGTGACAAAGGGCGTGACGAGAATGGACAGAGCACACTTGTTCACCAGTCTCCTGATGGTTTATGATGCTAAAGACGACTGGGAACGTGGCTTGGCATTATGGACGAAGATGCAAGAGGACGACGTAAACCCGACAAATGAGTTCCTCAATCGATTGAGCCAATTGCTGAAAAGAAATAATCAAGAGGTGCCATTCGTCCAATATGATTCTTCTCCTGTTGAGCAGACTCAGAATCCACTAACACGATGGGCTCCAAGAAGACTCAAGAGGGCGGACGTCTACGACCAATTCAGTGTGTTGTTGGCAAGACGAGATTTTAATACAGCTGAAGAAGTAGCAAACCTCGAATCTGCGTCAAGAAGCGAAAATATTGAGCGATATACTCGACTGATTTATGTTTTTCTGCATGAAGAGAAGCTTGATAAAGCTCTGCACATTACAAAGAAAGTGCTTCGACAGTACTTTAGCATTTCTCGAATGCTCTTCACTCAAATCGGTAAGAAGTTGCTCAAAGCGAAACGATTCAAGGATATAGACGACCTGGGCAGCATAATGGATGATAATTTGAAGGACTACGTGAAGTACTACAAGGTTAAGTCTAGTGCAGACATCTCTAGACACGGCTTGAAGAGCTACATCGAGAAGTTAGTGATAGAGATATCCAACGATGTTGCAGTCAGAGCTATAGACAGTAAAATTAATTATGGAGCAATGGCACACAGATTGCTTGCTGATCCAAGTTGTCTAAAGCAATTTGAGACGTTTGCCAATGATTTGGAGCAGAAAGGCGTCGATCGTGGTCTGCATGTTCTCTGGAATTATCATTTTATCAATAATAACACCACAGAGGAAGAGAAACTGTGGAATGAGTTCATTGTTAACAGCAAGTTGCCTTTATTTAGACCCATTATTGAGGTGGCCAAGGAGAATAAAGATGTCGAACTGATGAAACGACTTGAAAATAGATTCGCAGAACATACTCAGTTGTCGATTAATGCTCAATGTAAATTGATGTCTGGATTAATTAGTGTTTACAGTGAGTATAAATTAATCTTGTTCATTTGTTTAAATATTTTTGGACGTTTATTAATGATCTAATGATTTTCTAGATGCCGTTGATCGTTATGATGATGGCCTAGAATTGCTGAAAGATGCGACAAAACGTTTCCGTATCGGTCTGCTGTCTTTTACTGTGTTGAGAGAGTTGAAACGAGGACTAGAACGATCTGGAAAGACATTTCCTTACACACTTGATCAAGGTGATTGTGATATTGTTTGATAGCTATTTTAAAATTAATTTTAAGTGAATTATTATTAATCATTGATGATTATTGTTCTAGTTCAAAGCAATGCAGAGGAGGAGGAGAATCAGCAGCAGCAAAATGTACGATTCGAGTTGGCAAAATTGTAGAATTATTGTGTAGTCGAATGAGACATTTACATTAAGAGACTTTGATGATGATTATTTGTTATAAATATATAGGTCCTACTGCTGTAAGACAATTTATTTTTAGTTTTTATGGTAACGACACCGAGGCTGGTCATAATATAAAAATTAATTAAACGTCTGAAAAAAAAATTCATCATTATGAGAGGAAGCACTCATTCTGTTATCTTTGGTACTTAAAATTGGACCATATAATGTGGATATCGTTGAGTTATCGCTGCGTTATCATAAGGATTTAAAAATAAAACACCAGGTGAGGTTTTTCATGGAAAATAGATCGTTTTTTTTTCTTTTATTAAACTGACATACAAAGAAGATTAAATATTTTCATGCATTTAATTAAATGACAATTTTATTGAACTCACAAGGGAGGCACACATTTGGTTTTTTCTTAAATTCATTTGTGAACACAGACTATATAATTAGCTATTAGAATTTGTTCTATAGCATTCTTCAATTATTATTAAAAATTCATGGTTAAATGGTGTATAAAAAATATTGTAGCACAATTATTACATAAAAAAAAGGAGACTTTGAATTGCGAAGCAACATTTGTATGCCTTCTGTCGACAAATATTCACCAAATTGGCAATAGACTCTGATTTTTCTTATTTTATAATTAACATTATTAAGCTAAGACTCATTTACAAGAACTCTTCGCACCAGTCACTCAAACATTGGTAGCAGTCACTGGAGTGCTTCGATGTGGCTTGACAAACATCCTTCATCCATTCTTGAAAGAGTTCTCGATTCTTCTTGAGGACTAGATATTGCCCAAGGACGACATATGCCTGAAAAAAAAGCAATATTATTATTAACTTATAAATTATTGTTTAAGTCGGGATAATTGTAAAAATCGTTTATCAAACCTTATCAAAGCCGGCAGCTTCCAATCGTTTGCCCAAGACTTCACCAACACCAGCCAAATCTGTCACTGGTTTCTCGCCCATGGGCTCGGCCACGAAGTTCTTGTGCTTCTGTGATGTACTCGACATTGTTCTTTGATATCTTATCAATATCGAATTACAATAAAACCCAAGTCTTTGGTATTTGAATGCACAAGATAATTCAAGTGTAAAAATCGTATGCGACGACGCAAATCTCTGCTGGCGGGACAGTTTTGTGAGGTTAGGAATAATCTGAAACTTCGAAAGCGCCGCATGGCGGCGCTACTGTCTCTCAGAGCGCGAATATTCAAAAATTCTTTATAAAAACGTTCACACAAGGATTACATACGATATAACGGCTTTTTATTATTAATTAATATGGGATTAAACAAATTCCAGTGTCATTACTAATAAAATGATGTGTATGATTATAAAGGAAGCAATGAATTCAATATAATACAGACAATTGTTTTATCTTCCAAACATAAAAATTGATTTATTTAGCAGTAGCAGAATATACAATATAATTCGTGTCGTACTTAGGATGTTTGAATACTCTTCTTCATTCTTGTACAAAATGCTATAGACACCGTCAGAGATTAACCCAACTTATGTATTTCAGCAAGACATTCCACAAATTTCGACTCTGTAATACTCTTATCTCAATTCTTATGTCGATCGTCTTGATTCCAGCATCAAGAGATCAAGATTGAGTGCTTTATACTTGACAACGCCTGTAACTAGTCCGGATAACAGCAATATGATGAAATGCCTGGATAGATATTCTTCTTCACTCCCACGAAGTTGATTGTTCCAAGGCTCCAAAGAAGATAACACTAAAAAAGAATAATCAAACATTAAATTGTATAAAAAATATGGTCCACATTGAAACAAACTTTATACCTTTATTCTCGCCAATTGTGGGAGCACTGTGGATTGCAGCATCTATAAAAAGTCGTCATAGGTTCGTCGGCTGATCTCGTTTGAATTTGCATAAAGTATGCTCGTTGATGTGCACATTTTGGACAACGTTCTTCAGTGGAATCAACATTTTGCCAAGCTGCAGCACCACCCAATACATCATCGACTTCCTTTAACTTTGGATAAGTTCTGTTGCTGATTTTACGGTGTATATTAAATATATATGGACAACTATTACAACCAAACCGCAATCCTCTCATTCCTTCTTCTACTTGAAGAGCATTTCCACATGTTGGACAAAATAATAACATGTTTCTTTCATCTACAACAGCAATTTTTTTACCCAGATTAATTAATAAATATTGAGCACGACAAACATCCAACAGACGAATATTCAACGTTGTTATTTCTCAGCATGTGACAACATAACCTCTCTCTGACTCTATAATGTCGGTTCCTGGTGAAAGAAAGCCACTAACGCCATCTTTCAAGGGTCCAGAAGATTTGTAAACCCATGGAAATTGATTGTGTTGGCAAGCAAAACGTGAAATAGCATCAACACACACACACATGATTGCAATCATCCACAAGAGTTTATTGCAAGCAATATGTACTATTTAGTCATTTTAGCTCGACATAGATGATTGAAAAGCTGTGTCAACGAGTATAAAGTACAAGTGAATGTTCATTTTTTGTCAATACATAAAATACAGTTGAAAAATTTGCAAAAGAAACACCATGAGTTCTGGATTTATATCTGAGGCTGAGATTGCTGAGCAACGAAGGGTTCGTCAGGAAGAATGGGAACGAGTTCGGTCAGCTGATCAACCACTTGGTAAAGGCTCAATAACTTGAGTAATTCAATTTCTAACAATCTAATTATCTTTATTGTTTGTCTAAAGAACCTCCTGAAGAGAAGTATGACCCAAGATCTCTGTACGAGAAGTTGCAAGAGCAGAAAAACAAACGAGACATGGAGTACGAAGAGGCTCACAAGCTCAGTATGTCTACTGTTTATTTATTAATCTAAAGAGATTTTGAATTCATTTCATGGTTGTATTCTTTGTCTAGAAAACATGATTAAAGGCCTGGACGACGATGAAGTCGAGTTCTTGGACCTTGTGGACAGAACAAAATTGGAGGAGGAACGAAAGAAACATTTGGAAGAGGAGAAGGAGATGCGTGATTTTAAAGCTGCTGTTGCTTCTCTGCAAGAAAAGTCGTTGGACGAACGATTAAAGCACGAATTGAAGAAGCCTCAAACTGCTAACAAAAATGTATCTAGTGGTAGTGGAAGGAATTCACAGTTACGTCTGCTAGCTGGAGTAGTTGTGAAAAAGCCGGAAAAATCCCAGCCAGGTATGCAGGGTATTAGTTTATTTTATTTACAACTTGATGCAATAGTTTTTTTCACGATTGTACAGGTGAAACCAAGGGTACTAAGAGGAAATTGTCAGAATCAACAGTTGAGGAGAACACTGAAGAGAAATCAACGCCAATATCTCCTCAAAGCAGAGCAGAAGATTCAACAGAACAACCTACTTTTACCGGTGGCATGAAGTGCATTGGCATTCTTCCTGGACTTGGATCCTACGATCACTCCAGTGACAGTGACGATTGCAGTTCAGATTCCGAGCACGACCATGCTGCTCATGTCAAGTATGATCTTTTGGGACGCCTAATACAAACCGTCGAAGAAGAGAATAAGAGTTAGGATATATCAAGTCATTTGTACCTTTAACACAAAAATTAATAGTAAGAGAAAAAAATGAATGAACATTGAATTGAAAAAGAATATCAATAGATAAGAAAATTGCGAGCATAATAATGGTGGAAAAGAATGTAAGATATCACTCGAAGGCAATAGTTTGCAAAAAAAAATTCTTTTTATTAAAATAATTGTCCATAATTGATTGACAAGGGAAAATGAGATACTGTTTTATACTTTAAAATGCATAATGTAATTAATGTGAGGCTTATTCGATAATTTAAAATTCCAATAATGTCATTTCTCTCTCTTTTTTATTTACAGCACGAAAAATCGCGAATAAATCCCCCAGAGAACATCTGCTGAGAATTAAAAACAAGAGTCCACAAAAGGCCTCTCTTTCTCTCGCATGTCTGCGTGTTTGTATAGATTATTGTAAATTTTCTTTGTCCTCTAATTTGTAAAATAACATACACCCAATGTCTTTACAACGTTTTTGTTGATGATAATATACAAGAAGCGTATTATTACTTCACAATATTATTCCAATAAATAGAACATTCATGAAAATTTCATTGAAATCTTAGTTATCATTTTCTTTAGGACCACATTAACAAACAATATGTTTTTTTTTACATAAGTAACATCATTTTCATTTGATTCTAAATTCACTGTCAATGAGTTTCCTGACCGAGAAGAGAGAGTTGCTTGAGAAATTGTCTGGCATTTATCAAAGTCGTTGAGCCATAAATGACTCGTTTATTGGCACCACTCCCAGTCTTTTGCTGCAAAAAATCCCATTTAATTAGTGATCATGTCCTTTTTTACGTAAAAAAGAAATTAAACTGAATGTAAATACCTTCACGTAATCATTTAAATTCTGGTATTCAATGTAGTTGCCACCACCAACAATGAACACGATAACGTCTTGGAATGTAGTACGATTTTTAGGGACTTGCTCCACCTGCTTCAACTGCTTTGGATCAAGATAGAAGTAGTCATCAGTACTCGAGCTCTGTTTCATTTCCATTAGCTCATCAACAATTTTAGTAACAGGCAAGCTCTGAAAGAAAAGGAATTAATAAATAAAAATAAAATCTATTGAAATTAATGAAAATATATATATATAAACGTACATGTTTCTTGACAACCAGGTTCTTCACACCCTCCATGACAAAGGATGACCCTTGATTCATTAATTTCGAGAACATACTGACAGTCTTTGTGCCACCTCCTTCGTAACTGCTCTGAATGCTCGATATCTTTGTGTAGCTTCTCCATCTCTTGATGTACATCAGTGGATTCAAGTCACAGCCAGCATTGGCCAACGCTGCTTCATGCTTATTATACTCAGCATCAGAAATATTCGTGCATAAGTAGTAAAATATAAAGAGTCGTATTTTATCGTCAGATGTACCACAATCTGGATCATTAATAATGTCCAGGATACTTCGGTCTAGAGTTTGTTTGCTCATAATCTTCTCTTCGATCTCGAAGAACGTGTCCAATCGACGTGATTTAATTGCATTGAGAATTCCCGTGGCCACAGTCGTGTGCATGTCAATCAGTCGTTTCATCTCCAGCAATTGAGGTAATGAATTCACTGCATTTGTCAATCGTGCTGTATTATTCGCCACCATCGAACCAGCTACATCACTTTCGCCATCAATTCCCTAAAGAAAAAGACAATTAAATAAATTATTAAGCAAAAAATGAGTGAAATAAATGAAAAATACAGACCATTGAGCTTTTTAATTTTTTTACTTCGTCCTCACAGGAACGATACTGCTCCAATTCCTCTTGAATAGCTTCAGCAACCCTTGGGAAAGGACTTCCTTTGTGTTGAGACCAGAAACGATCAGTATTATTCAGTTCACAAGCTCGAGTTTTTGCACGAGCTCCACCAGTTGGTGATCTCCCAACATTTTCTTCAACAACTAATCGATTCAATGCCAACTCAAGCACATCATGAGCCAAAGCCTGATACGTCCAGGTATGATGCAGAGGTGTAGCCATATCCACACTCCTGTCCAGAACGATTAGAAGAGGCCTCTGAAATGTAAAATGTCCCGAAGCTGTTTCCCCTTGAAACAAACTGTTCCTCGTGTCCCAAACATTCTCACGAAGTTTTTTGTCCAACTTCTTGGCCACCATTTCCGCAGCATTTCCCCTCGGACATCTGATTATTGGTACCGTCCCCAAAGTGACGAAAACCGAGAACAAACTGTCGACTACCACGTCCATTATCGATTCCATCTCTGTGTCCTTCATCTCGCCTCGATTGATGGCATGATACGAAATCACGTCGCTGTTTTGATGTCTCAGAATGAACATATCATCCTCCAGGGTTATAAAGTTGAGATATTGATCGAAGACCTTGTGAATATTGGCAACAGCTCCAGCAAGAAGTGCTGCTGATGCTAAATCTTCCATTTTCTGTCTCGATATCGGGGATATGAAGTTTAAATGATAAATGTCGTAGAGACCATTGTGCAAATCCTGACCAATACGACCGAGATTCTCCTCTGTCGGGGCACAGAAGTATATTGCTGGTACTTCTGGGATTGCATCTCTATCAGAATGTAATTGCCTAGGAAATAATTAATTATTATAATATCTAGATGAAAACAAATGTGAGAATATTGTTAATTAATATAGATATTACATATGCAGAGTGATTCCTAGATCTCTTAACTCCTTTATAGATATTAAAGGAGATATAATGTCTTGTCCAACTCTGTCGTATATCAAAATCTTCCACGTCGGCACAGCGGTGTTAGCTTTTGTCTCTGGTTGATTTAAGTTTAACATTTGCTTCAAAGCATCTGCAATAAATCCAATTACACAGTATAATAATTATACACGAGAAATATGTTAGAAACAAATGATTTCTGTATAAACATAACCAGAAATGTTAGAACAAAACAAATTCCTTAGGAACAAAAAAAAATTGATTGTTGATAGAAAAATTAACGTACGTATTTGTTTATCTCGTAGGGTCATCATATTTACATATATATATATTGTTTCAATATTGATTGTTAAACTGTGAATTCTACAATCAAAGTAATAGAATAATCGTGGTGACGTTGGATATGTTCAGTCAACAAAAATGTTGCTGCTTAGTTCATCAGTTCGACCACCCATTGGTTGTGGCGTTGAGGTTAGGTTTTCTCGTCGGTTAACTCCGGTAATTTTCGTGTCAGGAACGCGGGAAAACAACTAAATGATGACATTATGGCAATATTTCCTCATAGATTACTTATCTAGAAAAAAAATTATTACTCAGCTTGAAAAAATAGCGTATGAATCAGCTGGCAGCTTTATATCAGCTATCAGCTTGCTCAACGGACGTATTTAAAATTATCGTGTGAAACTGTGACGTATTGGAGATGGTATACTAATAAATGCTTATTGGAGTGCAGCATTTTTGAATTTTGTTGTCCTTATGTGCAGACAAAATAGTAAGTAGTAAGTATGGTAAATAGTAAGTATAAACAGGAAAAAATGTCGTGGCGGTGGTGAATTCGTTGATTAAACGAATAAAGCGATGAATAAATAGATGAACGCAGTTTATTAATTAATGAATCTGTTGATGAGAGATAATTAAAGGAGATAAGTCGATAAAAAAGTAAATTTCATTGGAAATTCCTATCACGAAATTTAATATATCTCGGGAACTATGAATGATAGAGCAAAATTACACAGAACCTTTATTGTAGAGAATTTAATTTCCTACAAAAAAGGTCTGATGCAATTTTATCCTATCTCGTATAGTTTGTGAGATATATCGATATATCTAGATGAATGATTTTTTTTAAGAAAAAAATTTTTTCGCCAGGGTAATCAAAGAAACTAAATCATTTATTTTTGCAGGGAGAAGTCTTAATTTTGCTATGGCTCAGTTCACGCCATCACCAGACATCATCAGGAGCTTCAGCTTCAACTCTTCGAAAAGTAATCCTCAACTATTACTCATGACAAGAAACAAAACGTCGACTCTACCCCAGCAATCTGTTTACAAAATGGATCAAGCCATAGGAATCCCAATAGTGGAGGGCGTCGCATTCAATGAATACGTAACGTCTGTCGGCAACCTGATAAGCCCATCATGCATTAAGTTTGCAGACATCATACCCAAATACGTTTGTTTATTTCTCGAGTCAAGTCTAACAGTTGATCAGCTCGTCGAAACTGGGAAACTGCATATTACAATGCAAAATCATAAACTACCTATTGTACCGTTGATCTTCAGAGACGAAGAAATTTTTTTCTATAATGTACTTCCAACCATTTCAAATGATCTCCTGGAAAATGTTCTAGACCAACTTGAGGTACGGAGAACGTCACTAATTTCATATGTTGCAGGGGACATGAGAAGCCTAGAATACTCTCATATTATGAGATTCAGGCGGAAAGTTCGTGTGCTTCAAAAAGACATTGCCAAGATTGCAAAAAAGTTTCAAATCAACCATGATAACTATGTTTATGAGATCACAGTGAACGTACCGCATTCTCAACAATCAACTCGTTCTACTGACATAAACTTCATGACCCCACGACGTCCGCAATCACCTACAGCATCAACATCTTCAACGACTAACAGCAAAACTGAGAGCAAAGACGATGGTGATAGCAAAACGAAAGAGCAACGAAGGAAGAGATCCAAAACTATCAATTACACCGAAGAGAATTAAATTTCGAACAAAAAAGGTATAATGCGATTTTAGAGAATATGTCTCATGGTTTTCGAGATAATTCGAAAAATGGAATTTATAAAATTTCGCCGGCTAGCTCCGACGATTTTCGTTAGGATAGCGCGATAACGAACGTGGGCGTTATCGCTAGAGTATGTACATACATCACTCATTTATATATTTATACCGTCATGTAATTATAAAGAGCGTAGACTAAAAAAATATGAATCAGCCTTATATCAACTTCCTGCGGGATCAGACGTATTCATTCTACCGTGTGAAACTGTATTCATCAGGTAAAATTAAACTTCTCTGTAGGCATCATCAATATTCTTCGGAGTGGAGCAATTTTGAATTTTATCGTGCATATCCAGAGCATATAGACACAATATAAACAGGTAAAATATTCAGTTAAAATTATAATTCAGTCATAGAGCGATATAAGGAGATAAGTCGAGATAACACTTTCATATTAAAATCGATTACAAAATTATATCTCGAAAACAATGAGAGATACGACAATAATGCAGTCTCTTTTTTGTTGAGAATTAAATTTCCTACAAAAAAGGTTCAATAAGATTTTATTGAATCTCTCATAATTTTCGAGATAATTCAAAAAATGGAATTTGTAACATTTTCGATAAACATTCGACTTATCTCCTTTTTTTTACTTCACTACTGATAATTGAATTGGAATTAACACTCACAGTGCAGAATGTTTCTTTAGACATATATATCTCATATATTGATTGGCCTGTTGTTGTATAGGATTGTTATTAATCTCATTAAGTCATGTGAACCGTAAAAAAAAATTTATTATACTGATGATCGTAACATGATTTACCGGAAAATAATTTTGTTGAAGGAGAAAATTAAATTAAATTAAATTCTGGATTGCTGCAGTGATATTCACTATCTAACTTTATTATAATTCTCGATAACAGTTTCTATATTAGAAGCAACTATTATTTGACTATTATGGAGCAACTATTTGACTATGGAATTAGCTGTTCTCACTGTACTCATCGCATAGAGAGGAGAACAGTGAAGTAAGACACGGCAGTTTTTATCACCTTAAAAAAAGGAAATATGATTATTAACATAATTTTCATTACAATGCACAATTGAATCAGAGAATCAACACTCACGCTAGCAAATGTCTCCAAAGATATAATGAAAAAGTTCCCAGCAGTTATTGTCGATGGTTTACGACTTCTCATCATAATTAAGATAGCAAGACATGCTGTTCTTGGTGAAACATCGAAGTATTTTCCGTGATACCTGCATATTTGTAGCACAAGATATACATACAGATACTTCAAGCTATAATACTTACATATTATTGTGAGTTGGAGAAAAGACTTATTAAGGTAAACGTACCAGTCCCCGACCCCTGTACCAGTATCCGAACTACAGTTCATGTTAAACTATACCTATATATGTATACTTTACCCCAATGTGTAAGCATAGGCCGTTCGACGACTGGTTTAGTAGTCGACGATTGGTATCTTTACCTTATTCTTGTTGTATAGTTCAGGAGAAATAGCAGTTTGCGGTGAGAAAATTAGTATAAAGCGGAAATTTTGCATACATGTTAAGACTGGCTCCAGTAATAATATCCTGAAGTATGACAAAATTCAACCCACGCGTTTTGGAATTATTAACAATTGAATTTTTACCACTTGCTTCCTACCCTTATAATTCCAAAACTTCTACAGATGGACATCTGACCCGATGAGAACATTTGTATAGAGGATGGTCTAAGCATTAAAATACGCCCTTACCGAACTCTGTACGACTATTGGGTCCAGAGAAATAAATGTTTGTACTAATTTTCCCACCTCACCATGGGGCGACGGATTCCATATATTTCCTAGACTATATAGAGTAACATAATAGTAGATTATAGTTACGCTGAATAATGGATGGATTCACTGCTGTTGATCAAACGTTGGCCGTACCAACTGAGAATATACAAGAGTACTAATTGACAACATGCAAGAAATCCAACTCTTATCAATTCCATGGTCGCAGTAACCTTCGCCATAGTCTAAAAAATCAAAGAATACAACTCAAAATGAACGTTATGGATGGAAAATTCTGCGATACAAACTTCGTAACCTGTGAAGCTTAAGCTTAACACAATTGTGCCTAATAATGAGAAGCAGACGTAACTGTGCTGGATGTCAATAAGTTGCGTAAACCTTGAAAGAAAATTAATTGATAAATTTTCCGTTTTTTTTTTTAATTTCATGATGAAAGGGTCTAATGATTGAAATGGAGGAAAAATTTGAATTCTAAATATAAATTGTATAATTTTAATAAATTGGTCCTCGGGCTGTTTTGGATCTTTTATTCCCAATAAATAAATAGATAGACAAATATATAAATAAATAAATACACCAAATCCCTGATATTTAGTAACACATTGGCAAAATATATCTGCATAATACATAAATATAGACCCAAAAGTATCCTCTATTTTATCAGTGCCCTCCTGAGTCTCACTAACTCCAAGATATCTGTGTGCATCTTTATACAGTTGACCAACGATTTATAAACCATGTCATCCTTACTAATTTGAAAATTTATTAAATCATCATCAATTTGTTCGTTTACATTATCGGCAAATCTATGCAAACGGCATCTGAAAAGAACGGATTATCGTTGACAAAAAATCTCATTTTGGTCATTATGATATAAAATTAAAAACAGTTCTGAGAATAATATAAAGAAAATAAAAATACTTACCTGAGAACAGCGAACATACTACAGGCATGGTGAATACAATTGCCATAGAAACACTCGAATCCGCTGACTATTAACGTCATTATTAAAAGGGTAATATACTCGTAAATAGTAATTGGTACAGCATATTTCGTTTGATCCACAAAGAATTCAGTGTAAAATATAATTGGTAGCGTTCGCGACTCGTTCAACGGTGTAATTAAGTCAAAAAATTTTATCCCTGCTGGTCCCACTATCAAGTACGATGCCGGACTAGAAAATGTCATCACTTTACATACAATAAGTAATTCTATATATTTTATG
>JABSMT010004094.1:0-20621 GCA_018902335.1 Eumacrocentrus americanus | reverse complement strand
ATTGAATTAAATATATATATTTATAATCATCCATGCATTAATTCCCAAATTAATTGCTCGACGAGTATTGATTGAAATAAAAAATCGGTTCCTGAATCCATTAGACACGAGCGAGTTACTCGAGAATGACAGAAGAGCACTTGTAAGCCAGACCCATTGACCCCAATAGTCAATGGTTGTTTCAAAGTGCTCACATTGCAGATTGACTAGAAAGCAATTATGTTTTATACCGGTTAGTGGAATCAAGATTATGATGAATGAAGCAGTATAATAATGCTGCTGCTCCGTGAGGATTAGAATATTAAAATGAATTCATACCTGGACTTGGAACATTGTAATTGTGTCATCGAGCATTTGCACTCTAACTGCAAGCATTTTGCCAGCTTTCCTGGGTGTAGTTGGTGGTGTACGACTGCCACCGTCAACACCCGCTGGAGTCGAGTGACTGTGTGGCATTTTGGAGCTCCCAATCATCCCTAAGTTGTCTATATCATTCATCGTATCTCATCCACGTCGGCGTTGTCGTCGCGGATCTTCAATGACAATCCATTGAGTCCTAAATTGTCGTTAGGTTGTCATCTAAACAATAAAATAAAACAAAATAAATATTTTTAAATCATTCAATCATAATCTAACAATAATCCCCAAAAATCCACTACAATTCAAACACAAAAATACCTAATATTCAATGGGAAAAAAAAACAGAAACATAGAGAAGACCAATTACTGGAGAAATTGGAAAGAAAACTGGAACAATCAGACAATCACCGATATGACTGCTATGTGCCTAGTCTCTGATGTAACCGAGATGACAGAACCGATAAAAATGTCGATAAAACCTATCAAACATCCCAGGAAATCCTCAAAAATCATCATCAATGTTTCCTAGAAGAGAAAAAAAAAATATTAGAAACAAATTCACAATACAAAAGACCAATTCTACGTCAATATACCTATCGTTACGACACTTGGTGTGTTGTCAGGAATATATACCAAGAGAAAAAAAAATTGCGGAACAAAAAAAGACAAATTGAAGGCCATACACACGTCGGTTCACTTAGTCGGCGAGAATCTCCGGCTAGACACAGCAAATAAAAGCCGTTTGATTTGTTAGCATTCAGCAGATATATATCATAATCGAGTGACGAGTCCTAGGGAGTTGAACAGTGAAAGAGCACGCCCCAAAACACGGAGACAGAGTTCATTGATCACTTTTGGTCCTGCTACCCGGCTTTACACCATTCCCAAAAGACTTTATCGCCATCCCACCTACGATTATTCCAATGAATGACTTTTGCACCTACGTTGTCGGTGAAGCTCTCCAATTGTGGGGCGTCCTCGACGATTCCCTCAGGAAAATGCACGACTGTGCAGCAGGAAAACCGCGATGCCGAACCAAACTAAACACCCACAGAACTCTGAAGACTTCTCCCACCTCTCTCTCTCTCTCTCTAGACTTGTTCCTGTGTGTGAATAGCACGCCAGTGGCTCTCAACCTCATCTCGATCCTTCATTGCCTCTGCCATCGTTGAATTTTACAGTTATTTAACCGTTTTCTGACTCGACGACACACATTGCTGTGGGGACAATTACCGGGCCTTTTATTCTCTTAATATCGTCCCAGACAATACAAACGATCTTTTTCATGTATATATAACATTATTTCACAATAATTTTCCATTTGTAAAATAACCTGAACATATTTGGTTCCAATGATACAATCTTTGAGCAAGAACTTTTGAGGTTAGGTTATCCTTTTATTTTTGTTTGTTTCAGACATTTTTCGTCCACTATAGCTCTATGATGGAGTTGTAAATAATTCATAAAGCCTGTACACACCACGAGACGCAAAAAAAGTGGTGTCTCATGTGTGACGGAAGAGAATGAGGAAAATCGTCTTGGCAGTCTGCGCAGTCGTCAGAATGCAGCTGCGCAACTCTCAACGCGCGATCTTTTCTGTATGTACGTCAGAATCAATCACACGTGGAGAAAGGACTGAATAGATCTGCATGGTGGGCACTGCAGCACCCTTTTGATGTGTTACTCTACTGCAACGAACTTGAAATACTGGAGAAACTCGATATTCTGAACTCCGCAAACTTCGGAGACACCAAGGGCCACGCCCTTTGACCCTAGAGGCTTCCCTTTGCCTTTTTCGTTCTGCTAATCTCTGATGTCCTTCATATCCTGGATCCAATGATTATTTTTAACTCGAATCATGATCATGACGACTGGACAACCGTCATGTATTCTTACTTCCTGTCCGCGAATAAATCCTCTTCCCTGGTTCACTTCAATCGTCCAATTGACACAGAAGTGCTAGGCCTCTTTTGATCCAATGACTCATTGGCAATTCCGTGCCAAGGAGAATCATTAAAACGTAATTAGTCGAGTGGCCTGTAGTCTTCAGCGTTCCAAATCGCGCAGACGTTATGTACAAAGGACATTGGTATCGTCTTGCAATGTCGATGGACAATGATTCGCAAGGCTTGAACCAGACAATGGGCATCAGGTCCCACAGGACTTTTGGATGGCTTTCAGTCAATATCATCTTCTCTATGTCCCATCTGCCTCCGGCTAGAAACATTCCATAAACGTAGACTCCATCCTTCGGAGCTTCTTGCAATTCGTAGGCAGTCATCACTTCAAAGTCGAAGTCAATTTTGTCGATTGATATCGTGTACTTCCTTGCGTAATTTTGCATTGCTCCAGTGAGGAATGCATGAACGAAGGAGAATCCTGCAATCCAAAAGCTCTCTGGCTTTCCATGGTCTAGCCAAGTTTGGAAGAATTGTAATCTCTGAAGGAGATCATTCACAAAGCTTGGCAGAAGTTTTAGACTTGGATAAGCACTGGCTTTTAGCCATGATGGTGGAATTTTTGCATTGAGAATATATTTAGAAAGTAATTCTAACTCTGGAGTCATGACAATCATTCCCTGGACAGCTTTCTCTAGCATTTCAAGACTACCACGAATTTCTCTGAGCAGAATATTGTAACGCTCCATTTCTTGGATTAAAACAGTATTCATGGACTCTATGTAAGCGACTGGATATCTTTTCTGAGCCTCTTCCAAATTGAAGAGATTGGGCAGTCGGTTATAAATGTCTTGCTTCATAGCCAGCAGCAATTTGTCCTGCTTGGAGATGTCTCCTACGATAACAGTACCCTGGATCTTCAACATTGAGTCTAAGAATGTCCTAGACACTTCTAAATCCCGAGTAATTCCTGCATTCATGTTCAGACCCAGAACTTCTGGTGGTGGAGTCATGGGAATTGCTTGAATCTGTCTGATATAATCTCGATAATCGGATTTTTTGGGCAGAATATATTCAATTCCAGCATTTGAGAATGAATAATTAGGATTATTAACCACATCTGGATTATAAAAATCTTGTAGAATTGTCATTAAACATCTTCTGTCTCTATCGTCAGTGACTCTTCCACCATAATTGCATTCTCCAGTTAAATACACAATTGCTTTAAATGGTATTTCTTCATGCTCATTGATGAATATTTGAAGTTGCTGGACAGAGATCTGAAAATCAGACTCATTGAATCCATATCTGATGTTCCAACCTTGAGGACCGTAGTTTCTTCTTTCTTGGACCAGAGCGTGAAAGAAGCAGAGTCCATACAGAAGCTTTGAAAACGTTTTATCCTTGCCTGGACAACCTTCAAAGAAGTCAGGATTTTTTACAGGCTCAGACTTGTAAGATCGCATCAAGTTTTGCTGTAATCCTGTTGGTGGCTCATTAGTCATCTTCACTCCATGTTGAAGTACTGAAGTAGGGAATTTATCAGACGGATAACTAGTCAACCAGAGTCTAAAGTCAATTGATGTATTTGTCGAATCAAAATTCTCGCAAATTTTTTCCAATTCTGGCATCCAAGACACGGCTAGATGACAATTCTGAAGGCATATCCAAGAGCCTTCATTCTGGGCTTGTTCTATCAGCTTCTTGGCTATTGGGCCTTGACCCTGTCCCAGTGAGATCGAGTGGAACCTCGACGAGGCGTCCGTACTCTCCGTAAAATTGGATAGAGCTCCCATGGGGTCAGAGCCAGGTGATAGAATAAATATCAAGGGAATTAGACAATTTGAGTCTGCATATGACTTTGCAATATCAAAGGCTGGTGGAATGACAAATTTACGGCCCAGTCCTGCCTTCACAAATTGGATTACTTTCAAAGTCACCTTGTCGGGTCTAACCATTCTCATGACAATCAATTTTTCAAAGTCGGAAAGTTCCTTGTCCCATGGCTGTGGAATTGACGATTTTTCTGGGTTCATTGCATCATAAAACGTCTTCCAAGCATTTAGATTTCCACAGAAACTCTCCAGGAACTTTGAAAAAGCTGGGAGTTCACCAACACGATTTATTTCTTCCCAGGCTCTGTCTGGAAGCCATTCACCAGCCGGATTATTTTTGTCAGTTCTTCCTATAGCCACACCACCAGACAGGAAGAACATTAATTCTTCTTTCTCCAGTTTCTGTGTAGCTAGTAAAATCGTTGTGTACAAAATAAAGGAATACAAAACCTTGTCTTTCTCAAATAGAGATCTACACACGTTCTGATAGAGATTGTACGTGAATGTATCACGAAGAAACATTAATCGTCGCTCGAGAACTTTACTCTTGTTAGCAGTCTCGATCGAGATCATATAAAGATTGATGAACCAGGACAATGAGTACTGATACATAGGATCAATGTTGGGAAGATCGGTTAAAGTGTAATAGAGTGACGAACTGTGCTTGGCAATTGGTCTGTAACTCTGTCGAAAAACCTCAATTTTCTTTTCAGTTTCCTTTGCGGACTCTTGCTTCTTTATTATATCAATCGACAGAATTTTCGATGAATCCAAGATCTCAATTGCTTCTTCATCCTCTAGAATGGTATTGCCTGAAATCGAAAGAGTCCTCAAGATATTGTTTTCAACTTGCTTCAAAGCTTTCCGATTGGCAGCACCCTGGACAATTAAGTATTCTCGCTTTTCTTGGAGATCAGGACGTTCCTTTGCAACGACTATGCCCAGTAACTGATCTTCCAGACCCTCAATAGTTAAGGCGAAGTTAATTAGAGTCACCTTGTTGAATACCTCTGGAAGATAGTGAGGATTACGCAGTTTAGTTGTAATGTAAAGCCGGAATCGTTCATCATATTGGACTACTTTCTCGCCTAGAGTAATGTACCACTCGTCAGCAATTTTGTAGATATTTTTAGTGAGGATTGGATCAAGAGAAGCATCCAATTCCTCAGTGATATTCTCGATTAATACTGGTTTACCATACTCAATACTCTGCTCCATGATTATCATGTAATTCTTATCAGTCAATTTAACGACTTCCAATTCACTCAATTTCTCCATACTTCTAATCCACTTATTTGCCTGACTTTGAGGATCAATAAATAAGCTCCATCGCTTTGAATTGCTCATAATTATTGCATTCTCCGTAGAAAATGAGTCCCGGGGCAGGCCAAAAATGTTCCACGAATTAATCTTGATTTCTGATCCCAAAATATTGGCGAAGACAAACGTCTCTGAACAGGGAATTCCCAAGTTCCTCACGTAGACTCGCCATTTTTCGATGTTATTAACCCGATAGGGTGTCGTGAATGGACCTAGATACGCTATCATTCCACAGGAAAGAAGAATATCACCTGGCAGGGTATCGTATGACTTCTGAAGTTCCTCAGCAGTGCTCATCCAACGCTCTTTCTCTCCACCTAGTCCACTAATTAATTTCCTGGCGCGAATTAATTTATTTCGACAATTAGACACTTGATCCTCGAGATCAAGTTTCTTAGCCAATGTCTTCTGTAAATTGTCCTTCAGAATGGCTAGTTTGTCATTGAGTTCTTCCAATGTACGTCTTTTTTCCTTTAATAATGCCATTGTATCTTCATAATCCTTCTCTGCTGCTGCCAGTTTGTCTTTCTTCGGTGCAACCTCCTTGACGACTTTGTCATACAACACCATTGCACGTACCCATTTGCATAGACCCTCAGCAGCCTGGGAAGCTTTTGCAACGACTGCAGGCTCAAAGTTTTTGTCTGTTAAATAGGTTTTCTCAATAGTGCGAATGATTTCACTAGGAATATTTTCCTTATCGTAGTTTCTCAAGTGTTCTAAGAACTTTATATCATTGAGGATTCTCTTGCTAGCTTTCCAGTAGTCTAAGACAGTCTTGCCAGTTTCAGGAATGACCAGTTTTACTGGAGGAACGTCTAACATGACACAAATAGCTGCCATAACTAACTTGACCCCCTTCGGTGGGTTCTTCATCGTCTTCACGAGAGATATATCAGCGGGTTTAAGTATATTTAGTGCTGCTAGTGCATCTTCGAGGATAGGCAAAGCCTGAGCAAGGTCTGCTTGACATTCAGCCTTGAGAGCTCCAGCTATTTGTGCTTGAATCTTCGCTGCATCTTCATCTTTCTTCACTAGAACCGTTGCCTTCTCCACTATGATGTTCTCACTTTCAATTTTCTCCATTGTCTCTGCGGTTAATCGTGCAGAGGTTTCTAGCTGAGGTCGCAATGCCTCAAGAGTCATCTTCATCTTCGTTATTTGGTCAGCAGCGAAAGCGAGCTTATCAAGACCACTTAGATAACGATCTCTGGCGAGTGTAATCTCTTCCTGCTTCTTACTCATAAGGTCAGCATAGGATCTGATAAGATCTAAGAATGCAGCTGATGTGATGTAAGTCTTTCTTCCTGTCGATTGATAAAAATCCTCACTTATCTTCTTCGCACACACGTGGAAATATTTGCAAGCAACTACAGCATTGATTTTCACCTCTTCCCCGACGTTCATGTCAGTTGTGAACCTGATGGCTACTTGCTCCAGAGCGTCCTCTGGCCACACCTCGAACCAGTCAATCGTACAGCAACTCACGAGACTTGGATACAATCTCAATCGTGTTCTGAAGGACTTGCTAATGGGACTGAAGCATAGCATGAGGTGTAGTTTCTCTTTGCAACGATTCACGAAGAATGATAGAACTGATAGAATTGAAATATCGAGGTTTCTATTACCACCTTGAGCTGCCAGTCTACACATCTCAATGATTTCTTGCCTCTCTTCGACGTTAAATAAGTTTGGCACCTCCCCAGAGTTCAGGAGACTGTCAATGTCGCTCAGGAAAGCCTCTTCCTTGATCTGTCCCTCGGTAAAGAGAAAGACCAAGTCTTTCCCGACACCCCCAGAGTTCTTCAGGACCTCTTTGATATCTTCTCTCCACTCATTCAGTCCATAAGCACTTCCTATCTCAGGCTGAAAGAGGCCACAGCCTGCCATACTCGCAGCTAGTCTTGTTAATGATTGTCTTCCTGATCCACCGACACCAACCATCAGCAGACTTCCCCCTGGAGTCGCTAAAATCCTGCAGACCCTTGCCAAATGCTCCAGAGCATAACGAAAAGGAACGATGTCTATCTTCTTCCTGTGAGTCGTGTTGTAGTACTCCAGACTCTGCATTACAATCGTCTTGAATTCTGTCATCGACTCGACCTCTTCGTACCTTCTGTCCTCGAGAATTGCATCTGGGTCCATAAAGTTACCGAATATGAGACTCTGAAGACTCTTTTCAGTAACTCGACCGTCGTACTTTGGCAAATGATCAAAGATAAAGTCAAAGGATTCTTTCATAATCGTTTGAACTGTGTCTTTGACTTGCTCGAAGAGCCATTCACGATCATTTTGAGCTATCAATCGATCTCCAAAGACCCGGAGAACTTCGTGAACCCATAGGCGAGTAAATGTAACTTTCGATGCCACTGATTCCTTCTTGATCATCGCACAGCCTGTAATAACTCTCGAGAAATCTCTGAGATTGAAGAGATAGTGAGATTTTGTTGGTGTAGGTCGTAAATCCTCACTGGCTTTCTTGAATATCCTCAAAGTTGCATTGACCAGATTAGTAACTACAGCATTCACGTCAGACAGTGCAAATCCATAATGTTTAAGACCTACCAGAGCGAGATTAGAATAAATCCTGAATATACTGTCATCAGAAAAATTGTTAATAGCAAATAAATTGAAGTGTCTCAAGAATCTGTGATAGACTTCTTGTCTGCTGCCTCCAGGTGGACACATTGCACCGATAAACATGGTATCGAAGATCATAATCTTTTCAGGTTCCTTTAGATCGTACCAGTGGCCGTGATCGAAGAATTGTCTGAGCAATTCGATGGCTGGCTGAGCTCCATAGATCTCCTTAGCAGGCATATTCAGATCGTCGATGAATACAACGCAGTGGGATCCACCCATTGGTCCATAGTGACCCTTTCTACGTCTAAAAAGCTTGGAGATCACAAGCTCCTGAGCAGCAGCAGCAGTCGTTCGCGCTGTGAACGTTATTAGATTAGGCAAATAGCTCTTTTCTTCCAACTTGTTCATCATGATATCCTGAATATAGAAACTCTTTCCTGTCCCTGTTTCTCCATACAATAAAAACCTCTTTCGATACTTAATGTGTCGTAGGAAAAGACTCTGATACTTGATGGTGTCTATCGTTGGGATAATCATCTGTCCAATGCTTTGAGTTTCAATGAACTTCTCAACCTTTGCTGCATCCCCAAAATTTTTCCAGGCGCCCTTACCTTTGAATGTATAATAACTATCGTGAATAAGACCTTCACTAGGCAGAGAAATGAGGCCCTCAAACACGCTTTCAGGCACAGGAAGATCAGTTACTTCATTTTTCCAGAGACTAATGATAAAATCGTTGAATTTGTGATGAGAATCACGGTCCAAA
This sequence comes from Eumacrocentrus americanus, assembly GCA_018902335.1. Taxonomy (NCBI): domain Eukaryota; kingdom Metazoa; phylum Arthropoda; class Insecta; order Hymenoptera; family Braconidae; genus Eumacrocentrus; species Eumacrocentrus americanus. The sequence goes on along the minus strand of JABSMT010004094.1, from coordinate 11,859 downwards.
GTTCCTCCTACACCCCAAATCAAAGCTAGAATCACCGCACCTTGGATCCAGAACGTAATATTCTCCTCAAAGTCTTCATTATCCTCCAGAGCATCGTTCAGGAAAATAGTAAACACATTCAGAGTAGACATAACTTGATTAATCTGTCCTGTATAAAGAGAAACATGGCATTTCTTGCGGACAAAGTCTAAGCAGGGTTCGATCAACCACTCCAAGAGGTCTTTCAGAGCTTCTATGTGACCCTCTGACCACTTGGGGTCTAGAGTCTGGTACCAAGACTGGACAAAAGGTCTCCAGCCAAGCACCTGAGGCTCTATGTAGATCATCCCACATCGAGAGACAGTCGCAGGCGATGCCTGAAGCAGGTCCATCACTTCAAAGATCATTGACATGACATTTGTCATCTGCATTACCTCCCCAGACGTCAAGCAGAGCTTTTTATTGTCGTCCAAGACTGTATTGAGGTTCTCAATCCACACTGCATCGACAGGGCCATCGAAAATCAACCATTTCCTCGAGGGCGATTCATCCATGCAATACTGTCGAAAGGTCACTGCACAGACTCCATCCGTCCACTCCGACGACACAGGATCAAATTGACCATACAATTGTCCCATTGTGATTGACTTTGGATTGATTGTCGTGAATACTGTGGAAGCACCATTATTATCGCCCCATTGATCCATCAGACTCAGTGCTTCAGCTAAAGTATGAAGGACAGACGTCTTGCCTCCAAAGGGATCGCCCACAATCATAAATCCATGACGTACGATCATCATTTCATAGGTTTGAATAATTTTAAGCAGAAAACCATCGACTGCTTGCAAATTTCGTTTTTCTGTTGTGACTCTGACTGCTCTGAGCAATGTTTCGTAGTTGGAAGCAGGGAGATTCACTCCAGGAAACAAGTCAGAGATGATACCCTGAAATAGTGGAATATCATGAGCCAAAAATTTAGGCAAATTGACGTCAATTATTGATCTCAAGAGAAGAATCATTTCATCCTCATCTGGATACTTCAGTTTAAAGTTTTGAGCTGCTGTGAGAACTGTCTTCACTGCTCGCATTCCATAATCGTAATGAGATTGCGTTGAAAGTTGTTCTGAACACAATTTGTATGTGGTGACAATTTTCACAGAGAGAACTCTAGCAGTATTGAAGCCCGATGAGTAGAGAAAAATTTCACCAATCATTGCATAATCTGGCACCATCATAGCCACAGTTCTGAAGAGAACTTTGAGATTATCAGGCAGCTCAGAGCGACCTGCATAGCCTGGATTCATTGTAATGCAGACGTAGACAGCAGTATTTAACTTTAATTCTGTTCCTTCGAAGACAAACGTGTCTAGGTTGGCTCTGACTGCCTGGATGATGCACAAAATTTGTTGTGCTACGACAGAGAGCACTTCCAGCTCGATACGATTGAACTCGTCGAAGCAAGCCCATGCGCCACAGGACGCCAAACCCTTGAAGAACTTGCCCATATTCTTGTAGTCCAGTCCCTCTGAGCAATTGAAGACGACGCATTGGACGGCAATTGCTCGGGCTAGGTCTTTGGTTGTTTCTGTTTTTCCAGTGCCAGCAGGACCCTCTGGTGCACCATTTAAATGCAGGGCATAAGCTCCAATAAGAGTCCGATAGCATCTGTTGAATTTGATTTATCCAATAGATGTTTCGACCACTTATTTCTAATCTACAGGTTTACCTATCAGTTAAAGGAGTGATGACGAGTCTAGGACAATTACCCAAGTATTCGTAGGCATAAGGAACAGTAGCATTAATGATTCTAACAAGAACATCGTCTTCCCAATAGTAACGTAACTGTGCCAACCACTCAAAGTCTGTCTCGCTCGTAATGCTTTTGTCGATCAATAGCTTCACGACGTCTTGAGCATGAACGTCTATTGTGATCAGAGCATTGAGAGTCGTACGATTCTGCTTCGTCAGTTGACCTACAATGAACCAGAAGAATAAAGATAAGCAATTTTTTTTATATCTTTTTAACAACGTACCTCTGACTAAATTCACCATGGCGATCATTTGAGACTTTAAACTCTCGTACAGAGCCTCAATAGTGGAAATCGTGTGGGTCATGAGGCAATTTTGAACTGCTAAACTCCAATATATTTGAGCAACACAGAGAACGACCTGTCCTGGCCAGATTCGAACCCAATGGACTCTCTCAGTCTCTTCGTAGTCGAAATAACTGATCATAATCTCGTATCGTATGGACTTGACCATCTGTTCCTCAACTTGAATGAGCCATCGTTCCACACAGCCTCGTGCTGCGCTCGTGGAAATAGTTTCCTGCAACTTAACTTCTTCCTTATCATCACTAATCAAGGAGTAAATCTCTAGATTCTCATTGAATCCCAGTTTAACTATGCCCTCAAAGCATTTATTCAAGTGTGGCTGAACTCTCAGTGGATCTTTAGTCTCGGAGAGGATCTCAAGCATGTCATCATTGCTGAGAAAGAAGAAACGTGGGAAAAATAGTCGTTTTTTCTCCAGATAATTCACCACTCCATCGTGGACTCTTTCCATTAGTTCATTAGCTTCTTTCATAGTTTCATACAAACCCACTGAGCCTGCAGTGATCTTCACTCGACGTTCTCGAGCAACTCCCTGCATAGCTCTTCGAAAAGTCCCATTGACCTCTTGGAACATGACTCCCTCCTCTGGCAACTGTGCCACGATGTCTTTGCTTGAAAAAATCGGCAGAAGATACATCCACTGCATCTGCACCTTTGTCCACTCATCAATTGTCCTCTGTATCCTCAGGAGAAGCTCATAGAAGACTTTAACTTCACTCTTAATAGGTTTAACGAAGGCCGATCCTCGCATAGCTTGAATTTTGACAATGTGCTCTTCGAGTAGAGACTGTATTTCGTCAAGCTGAGTTAAAATAGCAACTCCCGAGTCTTTATAAGCCACAGTATTGAATAAGACATTGTCCCAGTCGTGCATAATCTTGTGGAGAAGCTCTTGAAGAGCAAGTTCTCTCGATGCACTGACGCTTATTATCTCGTATTTGTCCAAGTCCTTCATCAGATCCTTGTCAATGATCTTTCGAAGTGTTGTACCAGCATCTGGAGTGAGATCAAAGCCTGCAATGCTCGATATTTCATCCCAGTGTCTTTGGCGAAGTGCAGAATTGCAGAAAACCCCAGCCAGGGGAACGTACTTCTTGAACCATTTGATATTTTCCAGCAATTGAAAGCACAACTTGAGTGGTGCTGGCTGCTGAAAGGGATCAGGATCGTCTGCAGAGCCTGCAAAGGAATACTCATAGCCTGTGGCAATCTGCATCTTTATTTTGGTCTTATAAGCCTTAGAAATCTTGCTGAAGTCTGCGTAATAGTCTGTAGTACGATTTTCAATGGTATTTGCATCGAGATACTCAAATGGACCATCCAGCCATACTCCACAGTCACGTTGCCACTTCAAAGCCTTGTAAATCAGATCGTAGTAAGGCAGAATTAAGTCCTTGAGTTCTTTTATTCTTGGATAGACCGTCGGAGGGAAACGAAAGAGTTCTTCTTCATGGTTTATTGTCTGTGCTTCTTCCTCCATTCGATCTAGACGGCGAACGAGCTTTCTCATGTCTTCAATGTATTCACGAATTCGATTTACATCATCCATGTCATCCATGATGATCAAACTGCAATAAAAATTAATAACAGCAATGAATCTATGTGCTGGAGCTTTGGAAATAAATTTTTTTATATACCTGGAGAACATTTCTTCGACCTGAGAGTTTAAAAGAGTGATTCTCTTCTGTAGTTCCTCCTCTAGGTCAAACTTCATCTGCTCGTACATGGAACTACTCTGCTCGAAGATCGGCTTTATCCACGATAGCCAATTAACAGTTTCTCTGTTCAATTCAATGTCATCAACATCCAGAGTTGTGATGTCAATAAAAGAAACCACTTTGAAGAGGGCTAAATTAATTTTTTCACGCATCTCTTCCATAAAAGTCGTCCTTGCCCAGACCATGTATTTGCCTGGACCAAAAATAAATATCTCCTGCTGATTATTGAAGACTAAAAAATTATTTCAGTTACCATACCTAATTCAAGTAATTCCTTGGTCGTGTTTGGAATGTTCAGGACACGTGTTTTGACCTCTTCGAAGGCAGAACAAATCCCGAGATTAAATCTCCGATGTCGTTTCAACAGTTCTTGAATTATATGTTCTCTAATAGTCTTGGCATAGGCTTTCAATTGTACTTTTGCATCACCCTGATGAATTTTACCTATTCTTAAGTATTCATTCTCTGGTGAGCCATCGATTGCTTGGACAAATCCATTAATATCATCGATTTTAACTAGACACTCTTTGAAGTTATGATCACCAGTAATGAATGCCTCAATTTCCCTTGGAGTTTCTGAACGGTAGACTATTATAAATTTCTCCTGAAGACTTTTGACGTAAGAATCAAGAGGTTCCCACCATTTTTCCAAGATCTCAGTCAAACGATGATGGGATTTTTGCATAAACCATTCAGGAAGAATTGCAGAAATAAATTCATTCTCAGATGTTATATCAATCCAAGTTTTCAGTGGCCTCAAAGACAAGCCAATGCTCGCGACTTTGTCGAGTAAAGCGTGAAAACGAGAAAAGAATTCAATCTTCAAAGGCAAAATGTAGAGATCATTGTTTTCACATTGTAATTTGAACTTTAATATTGGCCTCAATAACCAATTATCCATGACATCTAGAATGTGCTCAATGCTATTCATCAAGTTACTAATTATTTGATAAGCCAGTAGCTTTGATGCACATTGAAGAAATGGCGATAATAAATGACCTGGTATGTCTTTCACGTATCTCTTCGTTGTAACGAGTGTGACAATGTATGTATAATAAATGTTTGTCACTGTTGATGCCCCCTTTTCTATATCTGCCTCTGCTGTATCGAAAAACCTGAAACAATTCATCGTTTATAACAAAATCTATTTTTAGCAAAAGAAAAAATAATATTCTTTGATAATTACATGGAAGGTTCGATGAATCTGAGAGCTCGGTATTTTCTAAAGTCACAAATGACCTCAGGAAGCAGCAATTGAGCTTGCAGAAAAACATTCTTGATCAATTTGTGTGGATGAAAGTATCTTGTAGTAAGACAATTCGAATTTTTTATAAATCTTGGTCGATTAACTGTTCGTCCATGAAACTTAAAAGGACGTTCCTCCATATTTTTCCAATCAAACCCCAATGCTATCACAGACTTTACACCCATCCCATGCATTTCGTTCAGATAAAGTTCCTTCGTCTCGTCCATGTGACGTTGAAATGATTTATGGTGTTTCTTTCGTAGTTTCCTTGGCACAAGACCCTTGATCTTGCGTTCCCAGGTCTATACAAAAGAGCTTCATACTTTAATTGAGAGTTGATAAAAGACTAACGACTGTATTTAAAGTATTCATATTATCAATTTACTGGAAGCAATCCAACGGTTGGCAATCTTCCAGAGAATTCCTTCATCCTGTCGAAGCAAACATTCTGTGGCATTGTCAAACGACATTCATGAGCAGTAGAATATTTACCAATGTCCTTTTGTACTTGTTTCATTGTCCTTGCCGCTGTGATCTCCAACATCTCGTCAATCTCACCAGCTCGAATCTGTGACACAGATTAAATAATTGTCATCAGCCCAGTCGTTGTCATTTTTCTTGGTTTGTTTCTACAATATCTAATCGGATAGTTAGTTAGGAAGCAACAACATGACTTTAAATAAAAGGAATTTTTTCCATGAACCCTGTGTATGACCTCTTGGCGCGCGACAAATAGATTACCTTATCGAGATGGAATTTGCTCAGGAAACTTTTCTCTGGGATTTTCGTGTCGAATTCACTGAGCAATGGCACAGCTCGCATTCTCGGTATATTTATTTTTGGATAAAGAAGATTGTAAAGCTCAGGAAAGTCTGACATATTGCTCTTATTCATTTCCATTTTATAACATTTGAATGTTCAAATTTGAATGCGAAAAGGGCGGGAAAAATTTTTAAAACAAAAAAGCTTATATTTACATAGAAAAAATCATGGCATGTTTTGTGATGAATAAAACAACATAAAACAATGTAAATATCGATCATTTGCAAGAATAATTGCAATTAATAGTTGAAACGCAGCGAAAAGGACCATTGTCGACAAATGGAAGGATCTAGAAGCAAAATTGTGGATGTTTCATGGAAATTTGGTGGTACATAACCTCACTTACAGATGTTTATCTTTGAACTTACCATTATTTTATTCATATTTTCATTAATTTCTACATGATTCAACAATGAATTAATTTATTAAAGAGCTCTGATCTACATTATTTCCCTCAATGCTAAAAAGATAGGTTATCTGACATTGATTTCTTGAGTGTGACGAGCTTGTTGGTTCAATAAAGGCCTTTTCTTGTTTATTTTCAGTGACTGCTGCTAGCAGTGATGCTGATAGGGTAGGTCAAACATTCCTCCAGCTTCGATTGCTGCTTGATGATGATGACGGAAAGCAGACTGATGTATTCACAGAGATGACTCTCAATCAATTTTACAAATTTCTGCATGACCTCGAGAAGGCCAAGAATAGTTTAGATTTATTAGTTTAACAATGATTGTTGTTTTTTTTTATTCCAAAACACACGTATAAAAAGTATTTTTGATTGTCTTCAATACTTGATGTACAAAAAACCATCAATATTTAATATAATACAGATTATTTACATTTTTCTTTTTATGTAAAGTCCAGAAAACTGTTTATATATACTCGTTTAAAATATATAAATACTTATTGTAAAATCACTGATGAGTATATTCACAAATTTCGCATTGATTTTGTGTCACTATATTATGATTAATCATGATTTACTCTCTCTGTTCGATGCCCTTGGTAATTTGGCAATTATATCCTGCAACTCATCCTGCTTGAGTTTCTTCCACAGCAGATTTAATTCACACTTCATGATGATTCAGAAGTACTGAATACATCTGAAAACAATGAGATAATGTTAAAGAAAAAAAAAGAAAATGATTATTAATTCTTCAATTGGGGAATCAATCCAATTTAGGTTTTTTTTCGCTTAATTAATGCACTCTATTCTTAGATTGCTTTGTTTTCATTCTCGTTACGAGTTACGATACCGATAACATTTTTTTTCTCAAAGGCTGATTGAGTGAATAGCACATTAATGCTCAAAAACAAAACATTCCTCGGCTTATTATACACGTGCATTGTAAAAAAAAAGTATTTCGTGGCAAAGAAGTACGACGGACGAACGACGATTACGAAATTAGGAAAAAAAGATGATTTATTTTCAGTATTAATAATAATGTATAGATGTGTAAAAAATATTTCATTTACAATTTCCATTTCACAATAATTACGCGAAACATATTTCGTTTTCGCGTTCGACATCGTCGTGGCCTAATAATAAAAAGCCAAGACTCATTGAGGGATACGATGGGATTTTATACATTGTATATATACACGTACTTAAATGCGTAACAAATATGTGAACGAGTCGCTTCTCTCGACGATAATAATAGACAGTCTGTTAATAATAAAATTAAAAAAAATCTTTTATAAACGAGGTCAATGGACTGCGGGCTCGCTCGTTACAATTTATCACATATTCATATTGCTCATTAATCTCCTGACGACACAGCAATGGACCCGTGACTAATTACGTGACACCATATAACGCGTTTGACGTTTATCCCGTCAAAAAGAAATTCAACAAAATCGATTAACATTATCTTACACGAGTTGTACTACACACTAATAAGTCGTAATGTGTAAAGAAAAAGCAAACGAAGTCAATAAGGACATTAAATAAAAAAATTAAAAAAATTCTACGTGGCCAAAGAGAAACGACTAAAAATTTTGCACTTCTTTATATATCAGGCAATTTGGCAGTCTTTTCAATTGAAATACCGAACGAATGCAGTCTCAAAACTGCCATCAAAAGTCGCGCATTTGAATATAGAGATTCGAGCAGGCACTAGTTTGAAATAGATTAGTCATGTGCAGGAAAGGATGTTTGAGTGCACGAATAGGCCTACGCCTCAAGTGAGGACTTGGCGTGCTGCCTCTTTGATTAATAGGCTCAGCTAGTGCTAGTGCTGGGTTCCTCATCGTATCAACGGATGACGAGGAGGAGCCCCGTTGCCTGGATGCATCAGCCTCTGCCAAGGACTTGCCTAGTTCAGCCTTGTCTCGAACCAACTCCAGGACTGGCTGAATAGCACCTAGAAGTGGTCGTCGAGAAGGTTCCCCCGCCCAGCATTGTTCCATTAGCTTCCAACACTCATCATCGAAGCATGGCAAACGTTCTGGTCGAAGGCCTACGGACAAAAAAAGCCCAGAATTAATTTTTTTTAATTTATAAACCGTGAATAACTTTTTCAAACATAAGAAAAGACGAAACTGACCTCTTCTAACGCTGGTCCACAGCTGTTCCTTGTTATGGAACTGCTCGAAGGCATAGGGCATCTTCGTGTGTCCAGCACAAATGTACCAGAACAAAATTCCGAATGCATAGACGTCTACACTACTATCGTAGTGTCCAGAGAGCAATTCTGGAGCCATATGCACTGGTGTACCAACGACACTGCCTGACATCATGGCCTCAGTGATGCAGAATCCAAGATCAGTCAGTTTGGCACGATTATCGATGTCTAGGAGCACGTTTTTCAGTTTAATGTCTCTGTGAAGAAGTCCCTGGGAGTGTAAATAGCGTATACCCTCAAGAACATCAATGGCAATTTGAATCCTTTCAATCCAAGAGAGTCCTGCACGTATTCCACAGTATAAATCCCTGCTCATACGATCAGTGATGAGCAATACAGCTGCGCCAGGTCCACAGCCACCTCCATAAGAGTGATCAATGACTGAGCCTCGGAGTTTAACTATCCTCTTGTGATCTGGAATGGAACGTGTGTAATAAAATTCCATAGCTAAGTCGTTCCAATGTCTTTCATCAGGGGGAACGACTGATTTGACTGCACAAGGTCCTGGAGCACCACCCCAGCCATCGCAAGCGAATACAACGCCGTATTGACCTCGCCCAATCTCTTTTCCCTGATGTGGAATACCAAATCGCACCATATCGCTCATTGAAGTCGACTCGAGAGCCAATTTCGCCAGTCTAGGTGCATGAATCTTCCTGATTGCCACCCTCTGCTCTTCCGTTCTCTCTAGTTTTCCAGAATAATGATTCTCGAGTGACCTGAGAGCCGCATGAAACGAGTCATGGGACGATTTAATTTTATCCCTGAATTGTGTAGAGATTGTTCGTGCTAATCTTGCTGCAGAGAGTGAATTCAGCACGTCAATCGTGACTCTTTTCCTCCAGGCAGCATCTAGGGTTGGTGTTGGTGACCAAGGAAGTGGCAAAGATTTAAAAAGTTGCCTCAATCGTTCTAGAAATGAATGAACGAGAGATGGCGATGAATTGTGAAGTTCAACGTTGTAAGCTGCTGACAAAATTTGCTTTAATGCATCACTAGCAAGAAGATTAGAATCATGGTCGTAGCTCTTCTCTAATTCTAACAAACAACGTTGAAGAGTCCCAACAAAGGTCTCACGGAGACAATTGACAGAAGTAACTAGTTGTCTCGCGACTTTTTCACTCAATCGACTGAAAACGAGTCGTTGGACTTCAATCGTGGCTGTTTGAACTGTTGCATGCCATTCGGGACGTTCTTCCTCCTCTGAACAATGACTTTGGTATTGATAGGCATCACTATTATTCGAGAAAAGATCCTCCTTCATTTCTTGAATGATATTCTGAATTAAATCAGTCAATTCGTCCTGATTCTTACTCACAACATTCATCAGACTCGTGTAAAGTTCATTCTCCTTCTGCTGAGCGTATTGAATTCTCCTTGGTGTTATTTGTATCTCACGAGCCATGTCGAAGGCACTGAGAATGAACTTTCGCAGTGAGGTCGTCTGGATCTCGTTCAGATAATTACTAGCCTGCACTAGATAACTCTGAAGACAACCTCGAGTGAAATGTAGAACACGATTCATCTTCTTCGAGGACTCGACAAAGTCACTGGAGCTCATAGACTCGCCGCCAACTAGCCAAGTCATCTGGTCAACCTCGTCAGATTCCTCGACACGTAGAAAACCCAGTCCTCCCAATTGATCTAGCCACATGAGGCCTAGTGAATTCATTTTATCCAAGTTCATTTCGTCGTCTTCCTTCATGGGCTCAGGCTCCACAGAATTAACTTGACTCTGCCGTCGGTGCTGCTCAGATTCTGTCAAGTCAGCGTCGACATTGTCGAATGTAATATTAGCCAAAGAGGAAACAAAGAGAACAGGATTGTAGGGGTAGGTTTCCTTTAGTTCCCGAAGCTCCTCAGTATTGTCCTCGGTCAATGGATAGTCACTGAGGGCATAGAGGAATATGGGAAGGATTCCCATAGCTCCTTTAGCCAGTATCTTGATAGCAGCAATATCAGGAACTACGAAAATCTGTACTCCGTCTTTTAACACTGCTCTGTCGAGCTTTACTTCGAGAACAGTTGGACAATTAGGGTCTTCGGTGCCTGATCGATTGAGGTCCTCCACCGGAAGTGTTTTCCATGGCTTCTCACTCGCCTGTACACGATCTACCACCTCGTACTCCAAACCAAGCGTTACACTCACATGGTTTTCGTGTCCATAGCTGAATTTAATCCATCGCCAGGGACCGTCTGTCAGGGGCAGAATATCAGTGGCCAGAAGACGATTCACTAAGGCAGCCTTTGCCTTACAGTCCTGGCCTGATATCACGATGGCGGGATTGTTGTCAATAAGGTGGGTGAGACGATCCAGAGTAACAGAGGGCAATAATTCATCCATAATATTCTCTGAAAGACGACAGAAAAATTATTCAACGATTAAGAGGATTTTCTTCTCAATGGCAATGAGATTGGCGATGATCTAATAATGACACATACCATCAGGGAAAAAGCTTTCATGGTTGATAACTTCGAGCGTTCGTTGTGTTTCCTTGAAGATGTGTCGCAGCTGATTGCGATTGCGCTGATACCTTCTGAATTCCTGGGGCAACTTGCTCACCATTTTTTTAATGCTTCGTTAATCCTTGTTGCTCGACAGCTGTGTCAATCGTTCCGCTCATCACCTGGATAACGTGGGATAATTAGTCATAATTCTTGTATTATCAGAATGACACGAGGCATCATTGAGTAAATTATTATTACATTATGGCCGAAAGAAACAGACAGATAAAAATTATGACCTCTTACAATCTTGCGAGATGTCTCTCTGTGTAATTGACTTGTTTCTTCCTTTTTCTTTCAACTTAACACACAGTTGATTTATAAATAATTCTCTACTCACGTCATTGGTACATGCTGTTGTAACAATGCAAAAGTTTGCGTGTACAAACATAATCTTATCAAGATGGCAATCTTTTATCATTTTGAATAATATTGCTGCTGCAACAATTAGTTATTATCAATGAGGTAACCATCAATGGTCCGTGATAATTAGTAAACTTTAATACCAAAATTAAAAATAACCCCAGACATAACCATAATGAATCAACTTGAAAAACAGGGGCTTGATAATCTGGCGACTATTGATAATAAAAAATTGCAGAATTTCGGATAAAGAAAATTGTGTTATCCAATTGCCTGTAGAGACAAAACCAATGAATTATTTACAGGAAAAAATCATAGGTATCAGAAATGAAAGAAGAGCATTTAGAACAAATAAAAATTCCTTAATAGTCAATAGAAAAATTAAATAATTACTTGAATATCCACTGTTATATTCTCCATGAGAACCCTTCAATCACAAGGAGTTTGAATCCCTTGTGGTTATGTGTCGTCCAGTTGAACGACCGCAA